>CM022669.1:12431979-12539479 GCA_012295275.1 Chrysomallon squamiferum
AATAATAATAATGATATGATAATCTGATAATCATGATAATCATGTAAATATAATAATAATAATAATAATAATAATAATAATAATAATAATAATAATAATAATAATAATAAATATTAAAAAGGCCTAACATAAATTATATTAAAGAAACAACAAATCATTTCTGTGCTCGCGTTTGCTGCAAATAAAAACGTTGATGACTGTTTATAACAATGGAAATAATAAAAACTTGATTTTCATCGCTTATTTCTTGTAATAGAAATAACAAACAAGTTGATGACTAGATAAATATAATGAAAATAACTGAGTTGATTACTCACAAAAGGAACTACATACATTATGGCTTATTTGCTGCAGTGGAACTAACATAAATGACTTTAATGGCTCTTCAGTTACCATGGAAATAACAGGAGTCTAGTCTTATGACATAATGATCTATTTTGATGTGTAGTTTTTTTTTTTGGGGGGGGTGGAGATCCTTTTTCTTCTTTTCTTTGCGTGTGTGCATGAGTGTTTATGTGTATATTTGTGTATGCAAAGATAACTGTTAAAATTTTCTTAAAATTAATACTCATACATATGTTCTCGAAAAAGAAAACCCATTAAAGTGATTTTTCTTTCTTGTTTTTTTTTTTTGTGTGTTTGTGTGTGTGTGTCTGTGTGTGTTTTCAAACTTATATTAAAAATTAATGTACTTTCAGTTGACATTAAAATCATTCCTTTCCTATTTTTTTTTACGATAGCTATTAAACGACAAACTTCAGAAAATAAAGTTAACTTCACAGTCATTAAAACTCGCTCGTTCTTTCCATTATTAAAAGATTTTATCTGAAGGGGAAAAAAAAAAAAAAAAAATGTTCGGAATTCATATTTACGAAATAAAAAAAAAAAAAAAAAAAAAAAAAAACCGTGAAATGGTGGAGTACTTATGAGCCAGAACTAACGAGTTGTTTTTATACTGCTTTCCATTCAGTATCAACAATATTAATAAAGACGTCTGGTGTTTGAATGGTCCTATCATTACGCAGATATCATTCCTCTATGGTCCGTTAACGCACAATGGTAAGAAGACTAACACCCGACAGAAAACGTTTCACTGACAGCAAGAGACAGAGGTGTAATACTTTTTTTTTTTTTTTTTTTTCTGAAATCACCTGTGTGCGTGTTAACCTGTTGATACGATTCCTTTACGAGCAGTTAAATAATTCGACTGAATGGTTAAGTACACAATAAAACGTCTTAAGCGAGCATCAGTTGGTGTAATATTGGGATTAGTCGCTGGGAAAACAGCTTGGTGAGCCACCCACATTTTACACACAGAACACGGTTATAAATAAGCGGTGAATACAGACACACCCACATTGACACACACACACACACACACACACACACACACACACACACACACATACATATATACACAAATACATGCACGTATACATACACCAATACACACATTCATATATGCATACATACATACATACACCAATACATACATTCATACATACGTACATTCATATACATATATACACACACACATACTTTTTACGCACAAAACGCACATACACACGAACACGTACATACATTCGTACACTCGTAGATACACTCATACACGTGTAGTATTATATGCGTACACATATACATAGGTACATATGTACGTACACGAATACATAATCATAAATAAATTCACATGCGTGAATGTATATTAATATATATTAATTTGTTAAATATGGCTGAATAAAAATACTTATTTTGCTCAATATTGATTCTCGCATAAAGCTTTATTCTCGTTATAATAAACTATCGTAATGACATGACATCAAACAAACTTGATCAGATAATAAATTACGTTGCTATCATTTATCTGTCACAGTTGATAGAATGGCGTGGTTTACGAAGAGGAGGGAATATAGGAATATAGTTTTATTAAAAGACCGTGAAATATACGTAGGAGAAACGTATAGACTGGGAAGAAGATGATGCATAAAAAAATAAAAAAAATGATAAAAAAATGTTCACGATGTTGATGATGAAGAAAACCAGTACGACGATGATGTTGAACATAATGATGATGATGTGGTAATGACGACGGAAAAAAAATGATGATCACACTTAGGATGATGGTGAAATGATGATCACGCTTAAGATGATGGTGAAATGATTATAAGGACACTAGTGACGATGGAAAATCGAATGATCATAACGAGGATGATGATGATGATGATTTTGAAAAATAAAATAAAAAAGGATGATGAAGATGACGTTGAAAATGACGATGATAATGGATGGTGTTGAAAGTGATGATGATTAACGTAGAGATGATCAAGTTGATATTGATAAAGATGACTAATTAACTAATCATACACACATACTTACAAAACACAACACACACACACACACACACACACACACACACACACACACAACTATACAAGATTTATAAACAGTCGAACATCACTGCTCACGTACCATCCACTGGTATTTGATCCCAGTACGTACACACCGACACGTTTTGACGTCACGGAACCTCGGTGGATCAGTCGAGCAGAAAGACGCAGTTGTTGTTTATTTTTATTCGCGAAGGGGCACTCGGCCAAGTCGTGCGGAAGAATTAAATGATTAAGTAATTAATAAATCCTCCGCCTTGTGTCTACAGCGGGTGAATCCGCCGTAAGATCGGACTTTAAAAGACATTCTCTTTGATCTCCGACGTGTGAATAAACAATGTAATCCTCCGCTATACAAAATAATTACCCCCTTGGGTGCTAACGCAAACGTGTGTTTACGCAGTAGCTGCACTAGGCCTGGGATGAGCAAACAACGCAGTGGATTCAACAAAGTCTCCTTGATGATCGCTTATTAATATTTCATAAAAACCTCCCCGATACACAGACTCAAACCACAGCCGTTAAAACCATAGCCAGAAATCTGTTTACGTATATACAAAAGTAAAAAAAAGATAATAATAATAATAATAGTAATAATAAATTCTAAAAGAAAACAATATATATATAAACGACTTTTGTAATGTTATATCAATGACCAGAGATTAAAAATAATAATAATAATAATAATAATAAAACAAAGAAGAATAATGGCTGCTAAAGCAGACGAGACTTTTGTAACCAAGTGGTTAGTTATGTCAATGTTTTATTAATTAGTAATACTAATGCCTTCATTCGATGTAACGACAGCGCTGGAACGGGGGTGGGGGGGGGGAAGGCTGCGAAGCATTCATCCAAAAATTTCTGGGACTCAGTCTGTGGGAGGGACAGAAAAAACCTCTCCCCGAAAAAAACCCACCCATTAATAAATGAAATAGGCAATTTGGTGATCGACGGATCGCCGTTGTTGGCGACTTCCTTTTTTATGGAGTGGATTGTTGTTATCCGGTGTTTATTGGCCGCCTGGGTGTGATGTTTTCGCATTAAAGTTTCTGTTTGATATCGTTGGTATTTATTATTAATACAAACCGTTATCAGCTCACCTGTTCAGTGCCAGCTACAGGAAATCGATAATGAAATGTGATGACTGATGTGGCTTCCAGCACGCCAAAGGTGCACGTGATTGCTAACAGGTAAAATTAAAAAAGACATGGAAGGAAAAATTAAACTGTGGTTTTAGTAATGTTTAAAAAAAATATATATTTTTATTATTATTATTATTATTATTGGTTGCTCTTGTTTTAAAATGATGTTGATGATAATAATAAAAATAATAATAATAATAGTAATGATAATATTAATAACAACAACAACAACAACAATAATAATAATAATGATAAACAACAATAACAACAACAAGAACAACAATAATAATAATAAAATTTCTGTATTTATGTTCGTGTGTGTGTGTGTGTGTGTGTGTAGGCATATTTGTTTGTATATATATATACATACGTATGTAGATATGTATGTGAGTATGTATATAAGTGTTCATGTCTGAAAAAAAGAACAAAAGCAACAAGAACAAAATATCTAATTGCATTGTCAAATAAAAAAAAAAAAATAAAAATAATAAAAAATCTATTACGAAAACAAATGTAAAAAACAGTGAAAAAAACAACAAATGATAAATAAAAAAATTCTTGAAAAACAAAAAAAAAAAAAAAAAACAAACAAACAAACAAAACGAAACAAACAAACAAAAAACAAACAAAAAACAAACAAACAAATACATTTTTTTATACGAACAAGTACCTGATAATAAAGCGTATACATAACCTGGAAAAAAAAAAAAAAAAAAAAAAAAAAAAAATAATAAAAAAAAGGTCTAGCATGTTAAGATTATCACTTTTTGATGATGTGTTCTCAGGCAATAACTATATTGAAAGGACATCAACGGAGAGGATTTGCATCAGTACGGCAACTACGTCCGCGTTTTAACGACACCCAAGCGGCCCTGCTCAGTGAACCGTGCATACATAAATGTAAATGGAAGAACTGCAGTCGAAACTTCACCGTCCCTGGTGAGATTCAAGCATTTCTATATTGATTTTAGTGAACACAGAATTTAAAAAAAAAAAAAAAAAAGAAGAAAAAAAAAAAAAGAGTAATTAGTCCGGTTTTTTTTTTTTTTCCATCGCCATATGAGCATAGTGAACAAACGTAGAAAAACAAAATGTCTTCTGTCTTTTACTTGTTAGTCAGATAAAGTAATACTGTTTTCTTAATTTTAATTTGATGTCTTATCACCTTATTATACAACTGTTTATCAAAGAATGTAGTATGCAGATTTTCTAAGTGCATATAAAATATGTATAACCTCTTCTGCGTTGTACACACACACACACACACACACACACACACACACACACATACACACACACACGTTTATATAATATATATTTATATTGCATTACGTAATATTACATTACATGTCATATCATATTATATTATTCTATATCCAATCATATTACTATAT
This sequence comes from Chrysomallon squamiferum, assembly GCA_012295275.1. NCBI lineage: Eukaryota > Metazoa > Mollusca > Gastropoda > Neomphalida > Peltospiridae > Chrysomallon > Chrysomallon squamiferum. The sequence goes on from CM022669.1 coordinate 12,436,900, forward strand.
CATGTTATATTAGTATTTAATACCAAATATCACGAAAGATATAATATCTAAAATAAAATTTAAAAAAATAAAATAAAAAATATATATACCTTTTGTTCATTAATATTAACAAGTAAGAAAATAATTAAATTTAGATCTCGAAATTAAACACACACACACACATATATAGTTTTTTTTTTTTTCATTTGTTCTGTTTATTTTTATATCCTTGTGTGAGCATGTGTATAACTGCACTTGTTTGTGTAAGTGTTGATATGTGTGTGTACATATATGTATGTGTATGTGTGTGTGGATATATATATATATATATATATATACCAGCACACACATGTATACACACCACACACATACCACACACACAAACACATACATATACATCAACACCCTATTATATTTATTTAATTATAGTTTAAGTACACTACACACAGTCTTAAGCAAGCATCAGAAGTCTGGAAGACCAGGATTAGTAATTGTGATAACAGTTTGCTAAGTTACCCACGTTAATTTTCACATACTGATACCCAGACGAATACCCTGAAAAATAAAAACATATAAATACACACACACATAGATAGATTGTGTGTGTGTGAGAGAGAGAGAGAGAGAGAGAGAGAGAGAGAGAGAGAGAGAGAGAGAGAGAGAGAGAGAGAGAGAGAGAGAGAGAGAGAGAGATGTTTTTCTTTGTCAATGCTATCATCACAAAAACAGAATAAAATCATCTAATTACCGTTAATACAAAAACGTGACTAGGTGTGATTAAACAAACACTCATTCTTTCATTCATTATTCATGTGCATGTTTAATTTATAAAATTGTTTATTTCTCTATTGATTTTACACATGTAAAAAGTCATTTGTTTGTTTCTGTTTGATGAGTATAGTAAAATAACATTTAGGAAATATCTCTCTCTTTGCGTTTTCTTTATTTATTTCTATTTACGGTAGTATGTATATATTAATAATTAAAAAGAAAATAAAGAAAATAAAAGACTTAAAACAGAAGAAAACAACAAGAACAACAACAATAATAATAATAAAATTGTCTGTCTGTCTGTATGTATGTTCGTGTGTGTGTGTAGGCATATTTGTTTGTATGTATATACATACGTATGTAGATGTGTGTATGTGCGTATGTAACTATGTCTAAAAAAAAAAGAACAAAAGCAACAAGAACAAAAAATCTAATTGCATTGTGATTAAAAAAAATCAATTACGAAAACAAAGGAGAAAAACAGTGACGAAAAGAACAAATAATAAATAAAACATTCTTAAAAAAAACCAACAAAAAAACCCCAATATCTCCCAAAGAAAGAAAGAAACAAAACAAAACAGATAAAAAAACAAAAAGCAAACAAAAAAACAAAAAGAAACTTTACAAGCAAATACATGAGAATAAAGCGTATACATAAACTGGAGAAAAAATAAAAATAAAAAAATAAAAAAATAAAAAAAATAAAAACACAAACACTGAGCAAACACAAAGTACGTTCCCGAATATTGTCTACGTGCAGGGTTTAATCCTAAAATACACACACACATACACACATACATACATACATTTCTAAGAAACCTAAAACGTCTTTAAATCCTGATAAATGATCAGTCCATAAGACAGTCATTTAAACTGCGGTCGTGAAACAATTATGACGTAACAATAAGCTCTTGGTTAGTACTGTTGTTATGTCAAAACTGACGTTATGATCGCAACATTTAAAATAAAACAGAGGTTAGTATTTTAAATTTTTATTTTTATTTTTATTGTTGTTGTTATTGTTGTTTGTTGTTGTTTGATTTATGTTAGTCTTTTGTTTTTTGTTTTTTTATGTTATTGTGATTTTTGTTGTCGTGGTTTGTATTATTATTATTTATGTTATGGCATATAACTAGAACATTTATTTTCTTTGTTTTTGTTTCATTTGTTAATATCTGTAGTAATATGAGGCTGGTGTATGCTTCGGTGTTTTTAATAGTAACTTAATAACAGCGTATGTTGTAACAACATCTGCAATGGCTTTAGCAGAACTCTGGTAACATCATCATCACCAGCAGTAGTAGTTGTTGTAGAAGAAGTAACAATAGCAGTGGCATCAGTACGTGTAGCAGAGCAGCAGTAGTAAAAGTAGAAAGAGTACAAACCCATATACTGAAACTAAATAACATACATTTAAAAAGATAAAGGATTAACAAACGTCAAAAAGAAAATTCTTTATTTCTACGCGTAGCTACGAGAGCTGCCAAGCGTGACGGTTTTTAGAGTACTCCCAGGAACTGTTAAAGAGTCGGCGATGGCCCACATAATGGCTCGCATAAATCTAAAAATAGATTTGTTTAGGACGTGATTACTGACACTTTCACAGTTAAAGTTCATTTATTAAAGATATTATGTTTGTGTGTGAGCTAACATAACACTCTCACAATGGTTGTTTGGGATCTGCATTCAAATATTGGGCATTCGTCAACTTGGGACCAATTACCAGTGAGCTGGAATTACGTCCCTTTATTACCGGAAAGAGACTGCAATGGCGAGCGCCTAATCAACGGAGCTTTTGTCGGACAATTCGCTAATTTTCCTTAAGGTAACGTTAAGTCTAGATGTATTGGTGTGGAATAATCCATACACATTTCGCAAATGAATCGCTTTTCCCCGTCGGATTTGTTTCTTTGTCGGTTAACCATTCCAAAATAATCGGATGTCTTTTTGGTTCTGTTTTTGCCAGTGGACATTTGTTTGCGTTGGGTTTTTTTTTTTTTTTTTTGCTGTTTGTATGTTTTGTATTTTGTAGTGAAAAAATAAAACAATAAATTAGAAGGTCTCTTGAGCATCGTTATAACACAATTAGGATGATGACAAGCTGATGCTGTGTATAAAACATTGTAGAAACAGTACGTTTTGTTTGTGCCTCTGTGTTTCGTACGTTGAAATTATAAACGTATATACATGTATGTGTGTTGTGTGTTGTGTCTGTGTGTGTGTGTGTGTGTCTGTGTGTGTGTGTCTGTGTGTGTGAACAGCTGAACTAAATAATTTATCATTGAATAAGTTATAAAGGTTATAAAGATTATTTTAATTATAATATATATTATTTTCCGTTATAATTATTAATATTTTTCAAAATAATGTTAGCTTTTTATACTTAAGTGTAATTAAACATTCATTATTATTATTGCTATATATTTATTCTTCTGCCAATTTCTATTTCAGTAATGATCATCAGTAAATAATTAAATGAATAAATAAATAAATAAATAAATAAATAAATAAATAATAATAATAGATGACTAATTTTCCCTGCGTCTACCAATAATAATTAATAAGGTGACTGCAACAACTACGTCTACAAGTTTTTTTAAATTAATGAACCTGAACAAGAATTCATACTTATAAATAACAAAAGGAAAGAAAGAAAAAAGAAAGAAAGAAAGAAGAAAAAAAAAGTTCTATTATTATTATATACCACAACAATTCAGTAAATACAATGAAAACATACAGAACGGCCACACACATAAAATAAACACAAATAATTATCAAACTGCTCCGAATCATTTTGAGAGGATTAAAGCTGTAAAATCCCCGTACGATTGGATTACCTCCCGTCCGAACAGGCCGACTGCTGAAACTTTGATCAAGTCCTCGATTCGTTCGTTCGATTCCAGCCACACAATGGACAGCTCCCAGTTTGCAGATTTTCATCAATTCTTTTCTCGCCACGTAATCGGTCTGTTCAGCGTAACAAATTAAAAGTTTTCGGTTTTGCTTTCTAATACATTTTTCCTTACAAATTATCTGATTAAGTCACAACGAAAGAAGAAAAAAAAATAAAATAAAATAAAAATAAAAAAGAGAGTCGAGAATTAAAAAAAAAAAAAAAAAAAAAGTAACAAAAGTTTGAGGCTCAACGAATCAATGAAAAGGTTTTGAATCGTGTGAAATATGAGTGATTTGTTTGTTGTGTAGACCGGAGCTGCATTTTCTAAGGATACAGAACTGTTATTGATTCCGCAGTCTAGATACAGTAAAGCTATTTACTCTGCGCGTGATATTATCAAGTCTATCGTGTTTTTCCTTTTGTCAACCGATGTGTCAAATGGAATTAATTTGGGGGATTATAATAACTGACTCATGGTTAATTTTTGCCTTTTGTAAATAAAATAAAGGCCTGTCCCAAAGGTGCGTGCATTTGAAATCAAATATTGCATTTTGTAATTATGCGTCTTCGATACACTCGAGACCCGATAGGAAGCATATGCTAAGCGTAGCAAACTTAGTGACACAGTGGCATGACCGAGCCGGGACGATGTCCCGGACCGCCTGTGCGAAAAGCCGGATCATTGTGTGAAGTTGACAAACGTGTAAAGTCAATTACGCGAACTATTCCCAAGCTAGTTACAGAGAAAAACTTATCGATGTTGTTGGCGGTTTATAGTGTAATTGTATTATAAAGCTTTTATGAATGTTAGAAAGGACCGTGTACACAGTATAGTTAATAGAAACGGAGTAAAGAGTTTGTAATCATTTAAAGATACAGTATCCAGAATGCTAATATTGAAGTGTTAACAATGATGTCACTGAGTTTACTTTTCAATTCTCCGTGAAAATTCTCTTGTTTTTCTTGGTTTTCTTTTTTTTCTTTTTTTTTCTTTTTTTTTCTTTTATGTATTTTAAAATTAATTTTCCCTTATGAATCGGGTCTTTAGTTTCATTTATATTTCTTTGTTTTTAAATTGATGTGATTCATAAATCATTAACAGCAAGAGGATATTTTCTGAATCGAGTAGAAAAGAAATATAAAAATAATTTATGCATTCTCTTTTTGAATCTCTCTCTCTCTCTCTCTCTCTCTCTCTCTCTCTCTCTCTCTCTCTCTCTCTCTCTCTCTCTCTCTCTCTCTCTCTCTCTCTCTCTCTCTCTTCTACACATATATACATACTTTCAAGCTTTTTCTCTTTAAGTTTTTCTCTCATACGATAATTCTTTGTTTCTTTGGTGTATTATAAACACAAAAAAAATGAAAATAAAAACCTAAAAACCAACAACCCCAAATCCCCCATATATATATATATATATATATATATATATAACAAGATAAACAAAAATATTCAACAACTAAAAGCCCCATTAAGAACAAAAACAAACAAACCAACAAACAAAAAACCCATTAAATTTTATTTATTATTTTATAATTTAATTAGTAAAAGCTTCAGAGAGTAAAATATATATTTAAAAAGATGTGTTTAATCTTCTTCTTCTTCTTCTTCTTCCGCTAGCCTGTAATGTTATAGCTGATCACGGTTTAGACAATACGCTTTTCTAAATTATTTCCTTAAATTCTTCATTGTTTGAAAATGCGTGTATTGAAAATACCGGATCGGATTACATGATTTATTTTCCTTTTTTTTTTTGAAATAATAATTAATGCGTAGCCTGCGTGTATACGATTAATCGTGAAAAAAGATCATTATCTATCACAAAGAGATAATCCAGATTATTCCATTCACTCTTTGTAAATATTATTTTTCTTGTTTGCGTGATATAAAAATGCTAATTTGCGAATATGATAATAACCTTTAATTAGTGCTTTTGTATTTTTTCTTTCTAGTTGTTTTGGTGCGTTTTAAAATATCATAAAAAGTTAATTATTTATTATAAGATCGATTATAACTGAAAAATTATGCAATTTATAAATATTTAATGTGGAGATTATAGATTAATAGTAATAGTAATAATGGTATTGTTGATGATGATGATGACGATGATAATAATAGTAATAATAATATTAACAATAATAACTGTAACAGCAACAATAATATATCAATAATGAGAATAATAGTTATTGTTTTGTTCTTGTTGTAGTTGTAATAAGAAACAAAAACTTTAAAATGGAGAGAACAAATCAAAACTAAAGATTAAAAAAGTGTACATATTCAAACAAAACATGTTTCCGTGTATTTTATTTTTCCATTACAAACTTCTTTAAAACTGTTCAGTTTATTTTATTTAAATAAACTGTTGACAGTGGATCCAATTTACACAAATGTTGGTGTATTTTCAAAAGCAATTCGATACAACAGAATTAATCCTTCAGACTGATGAAAAAAAAAAAAAAAAAAAAAAAAAAAAGGACAACAACATTTTATTCCAAAATAGTGTAATTCACTTGAAATTGTCACTCCTTGATCAGTCCAATCACAAAACGGAATGATGTTTCTTCTAGACAAATTGCTCTGACAAAAATCTTCTCTCTGTCGGCGAATGACGAACGCGATAATGGTTAAAACATTACCCCTCCCCTGATCCATGGGATCCGCGTAATTGAGTCATTCCGCTGATAGGTGGCGTCCGTGAAATAGAGTTAAGTCCCCTTCTGGCGCAAACTGCTTCTTCGCAAGGCAGCCGGTAAGACGAGCATGTCTTGGAGATGTCATCAACTAATTCTACAAATCCTGGCAAGTCCTGAATGATAGCGGCAAGTAGATTGGAACCGAGTCTTCGCATTAGAAACAGGGCTGCGAAAACGGCAGCCTAATCTAGCGGCGAGTCGTTTGGCTTGGCATTAAAAAGAAATATTTGACGACATTTTTTTTTTTTTTCTGTTTTTTTTTTGTTGTTTTTTTCTTTTTCGTTTGATGCTTCATCTCTTCTGACAGGTTTTGTTGTTTCTTGTTACGAAGAATCATGGTAAATTGAATTGCTGTCGTGACAATAAAAGAAAAATACCTGAATTAAATGGTTACGCTGTCGGAATAAAACGACGTAATTAATAAGGTGTTTTGACAGCTATTGTCTGTATAAAAAACAGAAAAAAAAAAAAAAAAAGTCCTAAAAAGGAAATCGACTTCCTTTAGCTTTCGCATTTCAGACTTGCTTGGATTCTGTGAGATTTCGGACAGGAGTTTTGTTGTAAAGAGAATACTCGGGAGTCAAGATATAAACGATGGAAAACCAGACAAAATTAATTCTTAAACTTCATAACTGCTTATTTGTGTTTACGCTCATCTTGTCGCAAGATTTTCTTCATTTTTGAATATTATAATTAATTCGTCTGGATGATGATGATGATGATGATGATAACATTATTATTATTATTATTTTAACACTAATACTTTTTTAAACATCTAAAAGTTATATTATAATATTATTATTATTATTATTATTATTATTATTATTATTTTTTACTTTTAACTTAGTTTAGTTTTCACATCTATTATTGCTACTCCTCCCAGCAGTTTGTAAAATTAATTTCGCGCACTGCTACATGAACCCCACTCCATAAAAAAAAACCCCAAACAACCAGGACCCAACACTGCTACAAGCAATCTCACTCACTACTAACAACACGTTCCAACCACTGCTTTAAGCTTCTTGCCCAAGAGACTGAAACCAGGTTCCACCCATTTCTGTAGTCAACCCGCACTAGCTTCCATCATCCACTGATGTACAAGCATCCTCACTCGCTACTAAAAAAAAAAAAAAACCCAGTCTCCACCCTCCCCTCTCCCGAGATCGACCCCACCCCTCACAACAACAACAACAACCACCAGTTCCCACCCTTCCCGTACGTCCGGCATCCATTTGATCAGTTCTGAACGAGAGCCAAAGATGCGGGTTATGTTCACAATAATTATTTTAATGAATTTTATCTTGAGCAGCTCCTTGCGCCACTTCCCTTGACGGTAATTATTATTTTCTGCCTGAAACAACCTGCTTCGCTTCCACCATTCGTCATTGCCATCTTGGGACTTATAATATTCATTATAGTAATGAAGCGACGGACAAAGCCAGAATTTACGTAAACAGAACGCAGTGTGCTTTCCTAGTCGCTTTTTATTTTATTAAGAAAGAAAGAAGGTAAAAAAAAAAAAAAAAATTAAAAAAAAAATTTGTAATAACAAATATTTTTATTTTATGTCGACGGAATTAAGAAGTGTCAAGAAATAATTCTTCCGAAGACAAGCGATGATTTATAAGTCGCAGTAGCACACAGGACTATCGGTTTGCATAGCTAAAGTTTAATTCAGCTTGTTTTTTAACCCAGTAATTCGAAGCGGAGCGCAACAAAGCAGTTTTTAAGAGCCGTTGGAGTATCACTGTCAGAGGCCAGAGGTATCATGTTTGTGTGTATGAAAGACACCTCAGCAATTTGTCAGATATGTCACTCGATGTAAAATAATCTCGTATTTAACACCCACGATAACGATTTTTCTTCCGTACGCCCAGTTCTCCGTTGGAGATACTTAACACCCCAAAAAAGAGCCGTGTCTTCAGTGAATAATTCATAAATATTAAAATGTTAATAAGAGACTCGTTGAATTTTATTATCGTATTATAATAATAATAATAATAATAATAATAATAATAATAATAATAATAATAATAACATTCCACAGTTTACTGGGAGGATTTAATTTTCATTATTTTTGAAGTCCCTCAAGTCAGCTAACTTGTTGAGTTTCTTTTTAATTTTTAATTTTTTTTTCAATTAAAAAAAAAGAAAAGAAAAGAAAAGAAGAAGAAAAAAGAAAGATAATTGTTTGACTTAATACGTGAAAATAATCACTATGGAAATATTTTAATATTTAAATTTTTGTCATTACTGAATACATTAAATTTTTAAATCTTAATTTAGTTTGTTTTCAATGAATTTTAGGTCTTGTTCCAGTGTTGAAAAGACTATACAAATCTGGATATTTTATGTCAAAAGTTGCTCTGAAATATCGAGATCAGGAAATTTATATTATTAAATTTATTTCGGAACTATTAAATTTTCATTCATATATAATTATATAAATATATCCGTAAGAATGAAATTTCATTTGTTTGTTTATGTTTCAAACTATTTTTAAAATAATGAATAATGCTAAAATACGCTGTTGTTGATAGAGGAGATAGTGAGAAAAAAGAAAAAGAAAAAGAAGAATAATTAATTAATTTATTAATTGTTATTGCAATTTATAATAATAATAATAATAATAATAATAATAATAATAATAAATAAGAATCATGTTTCATTTGTTTGTTTATTTTTCAAACTGATCTTTTAGATACAATTTTTGGAAGAAAAAAAAGAAGAATTATACTGTAATTTCATATATGCATATTTTAAAACTATTTTCAGCGATCAATATTATAAATATCACATCATTAATTTAAAAAATTGTTTACATAATTTTCATTATCCTTAATTTACAATTTCAAAAGAAGTTTCTGAAATTATATATATATATATTTTAAAAAAAATATTTAAGAGTTATCAGTTGCCTCGGACGGGAATTTCAGATAACTAAATCTTCTATTTATAATACTGTTTTAAAGAAACGCAAGATTTCGTTCTTTAAGTGGATCCTAGAATGGGTTATCATTAATGAAGAGTTTATTCGAAGTCTTAGAACAATTTTTGAAATAATAAGTCTAAAGAATTAAAAACAACAGCAGCAGGAACAACAACAACAAACAAAAAAAAAAAACTGAGAGGAGATGGCAGAATTATTTAAAAAAAAATATTCTAAGATCACGTCAAGGTTATTTTTAAGGAGATAAGCTATCCGAAACACCGAGCTAAACATTTTCAAAATAGATATCGAATTTATGAGAAGCGTTTCCCCGTCCTGTAATTCTCGGTTTAAATCTCGAAGAAACGCTGGATCGCTGGCACAATTGGTTCTGTAATCCCTAACAGCCAGCGATTGAGATTCCCTTCATCTGACAGATGTCGAATTTGTCTTCTGTGCTCTCCGGCCATTCTCATGGAAATGAGGATCTCTCCGAATTGTGGAGGAAAATGACTGCCACTGACACGACGTCATTCATCACGTGCGTCGCGCGCAGTTCTCGCGCTCCGCTGAGCAGACGACAAACGAAGAGGGGGCTTGTGGATGAAACGAGCGGGTATAGCCGCCTGGCCCCCGGAGACGTCGTTTATGCGATGTTGAAGTCATCGGGGCAATAATAAGGCAGTCTGCCTCTGTGGATGATTTCTGGTAATTGATCCTTTATTAAATGTTCGGCAAACCAAACTTGGTCCAAAACAAATAAACTTGACTGCTGCTCCAAGACTTGTAGAAGAAGAAGAAGGGGGTATAAAAAAAAAAAAAAATTCTTAATAATATCATTTCATAACACATAACCCTTGTCTAGAAAACATGTTGTTGATATAATTAAAAGTTTTATAAAGTGCCAGACGCGAAAGGACTGACAGACAAAACAGATCGAAACAAAAGCTATTTCAGACAGCAGAGTTTCATTTGAATACCGAGCATATTATTCGTGTAAGTGAAAGCCGCTAAGCAAACAGAAGTTTGAAACTTCTTTGTTGTTCTTCTTGTTCCTCAATAAAGACCAGATATAATGAGAGAGGTCAGTAAACATCAAAAATCCTATAATATCGTGTTTATACAATAAATAATTAATAATGTTATAATACCCTGCTGTTGAAAGAGGAGATAGATAGATAGATAGATAGACAGCGAGAGAGAGAGAGAGAGAGAGAGAGAGAGAGAGAGAGAGAGAGAGAGAGAGAGAGAGAGAGAATAATTAATTAATTAGTTAACTGACTAATTTATTAATTGTTATTGCTATTTATAATAATAATAATAATAATAATAATAATAATAATAATAATAATAATAATAATAATAATAATAATAATAATTAATAATAAAAATAAATACAAATCATCATCATTATATATTTATTTATTTTGAATATTAAAGCATATTTAAATGTTTATTATATTATATAATATCTAGTATTATAAATTTTATTTTATTTCACTACTTGAGATAAATAAAAAAACTTCATTTCCATAATTTATATAATACCTAATATTTAATAGTTATCTATTATTTTTGAGAGAGAGAGAGAGAGAGAGAGAGAGAGAGAGAGAGAGAGAGAGAGAGAGAGAGAGAGAGAGAGAGAGAGAGAGAGAGAGAGAGAGAGATTCAGCAATTTTCTGAATATTAGGAAAGAAAACGAACAAAATGTTGAAAAGGCGAAACAGAATAAGGAAAAACCAGAGACAACATTTTCCGAAAACTAATACCATTATTTCACTCTGTGTATCGACATTAAGCAAATATCTGTACTCATTTTTAACAGAAATATTATTTGTGCTGTCTTCTTTTTAAGTAGATAAATAGATAGCTAGATAGACAGACGGAAAGATAGAAAGACAGATTAAATTAAGAAATTACGAATAAATAAAGAATTAAAATAATAAACGATGAATGGATGAATTGATAGGCGCAAGGATGGATGGATGAACAGATAAAGAGAGAGGGGGATAAACAAAGTAAAATAATATAAAATAAAATGCGTTTCTCCTTAAATAATAAGGGATAAAAAATATATTCAGAATTGGATAAAACGTCTAGAATAAATAAATAAATAAATAATATTAAATTAAAAACATTAATCATTAAAAATAAAAGTTGGTATCTGTGATTAATATGAATATGTATTACAAATAAAAATATTTTTGTATGTAATATAATTATATCACGCTAAGATGACAAGGTACAAGTATTCTTATGAATAATTTGCTTAGAATTAACGCTGTGTTGGAGTAAAGTGTACAGTTAATCATATGCATAAAAATTACGTATTTTGTTAAACTTTATATTCTAACGTAGAAGAATAACGTTACATAATATATATTAATATTTAATTTTTAGTTACCGTATTCATTAAAAAAAATTAATTAAAAAGTAGAATAATGATAAGAAGAAGTAGAATAACAAAAACAAGAACAATAACAACGACAACAGAAATAGTAACAATCATGAAATAATGATGATAATCTTTGATCAGATATGCACATATAACGATCATTTACGTAAAATAAATATCTCGATATTCAGCTTGAACCACAGGGATATCTGCATATAATGTATAATGAACATTAAGTAATAAAGATAAATGCATACATATTCATTTGAACCAAAGCTCGCATGACGCGCGCGTGTGAATATTCTGCACATGCACCGCACAGAAACAACATATGTTTCAACGTTTAGAGAAATTAAATTATGCATTGAAAATGATTTATCTGCGATCGTAAATCGTGTTTGTTTTGTTTTACAAATAATAAAACCAGTGTGAACACAGTACCATATGTGATTTCACTAAATAATTAACGATGTGAAGCAACAAATGGAGTTTTAATGTTTCACGGTTTGGAGAAGGGTGTCTGTGTATTTGTGTGTGTGTGTGTGTATGTGTGTGTGTGTGTGTGTGTGTGTGTGTGTGTGTGACGGATTAGCTTGATCTGATCCCAGTGGGGTGAGAATGAGGTGATCGAATTAGCAAAATAAAACTTTAGTTTACGGCAATAGTTTTAGAAGATCGCAAAAAATCCATAATTCTAAATATATAAAATGCACACCCGCACCCACCCACATACACACAACTAATTATAAATATAATATATAAAATGCACACAAGCACACATGCACACATACCTTTATATATATATATATATATGTGTGTGTGTGTGTGTGTGTGTGTGTGTGTGTGTGTGCATGTATGTATGTACGTACGTACGTACATATGTATGTATGTATGTATATATGCATGTATGTAAGCGAATGTAAATACATTTCATAACAGTACATACATGATAACGCATACTCACAATTAATATAATATCATATATAGTACTTATATGTATACGAACATACATTTACAAATATACTTTAATAAATTACTTTCACCCATCTACACTCACTTCTGTTTCTGTCACCCAGTGACTAACCTCTCTACTTATTTCATTAAATAAAATATTCAGTAATAATAAAAAATTCTTATTGTATCTGCGTAACTAATTGTAACTAATTGTTCTTGAGTATTTTGATACATTCATTTCATTTATGAAGATAAAGGAAAAATTAACAGCCAAAGTATGAACAGAGAATAATAATAATAAAAAAAAATAATGATCATAATGAATATGATGATGATTTTAATAATTTTATAATAATAATAATATGCAAATAATAATAATAATAATAATAATAATAATAATAATAATAATAATGCAAATAATAATAATAATGCAAATAATAATAATGAAAATAATAATAAAGAAAATAATAATGATAATAATAATAATAATCATAATCATAATAGTAATAGTAGTAGTAGTAGTAGTAATAATAATAATAATAATAATAATAATAATAATAATAATAATAATAATAATAATAATAATAACAGAGATGATCATGAGATAATGAATAAATAAATAATGATAAACATAAATAGTTACATATTTTCTTAAAGTTGGATATATATCGGCAATTTCGTAGAAAAATGTAAAATATTAATTATAAAACGTCAAGATTTGTAGATTAAAACCCAGCAAATATATATGTAAAAAAAATGGATCTTCTGATTTTTCTCGAACGTTTCAATAGCAATTTTGTTTTTAAAAAGTTATCAACTTCAGAATTTTATTGAATACATGTATTAATTTTAAATCTCATGTTGTCATTATTTTTATTGCTTCTGTAGCCTATTTTTGTTGCTATTCTTCTTCTTATTTTTATTTTTGTGTTGCTGTTGTTGTTATGTTGTTGTTGTTGCTGTTATTATTGTTGTTGTTGTTGTTGTTGTTGTTGCTGTTATTGTGCGTGTATGTGTGTTTGTTTGTCACACAAAAATAAACTGTTACTAAATTACATTACACTGAGATTTCAATATCGAGTAAAAATCAAGCAATAACTACGAGACGATAATTGATTTAGCTGTAATGAAACCCGTCAAAGCAAGCCTTTTTTTCCCTTCTATTTATAATGAAACTCATTTAATATCAGAGATAATGACAAAAATAAAAGCGCATCCGTCGTTTTTTTTCTTTTCTTCTGTTTTCCTTTCTTTCTTATTATTTTTAATAAATATATGTTGTTTTTGGTGTTGTTTTTGGGGGGTTTTTTTTGTGGGGGGGGGTTTGTTTAATTTTTTGTTGTTCTTTTTAAAGAAATATTTGATTTTTCCTTGTTCTTGGCCTTGTTATTACTTTTTTTCTTTTCATCAAATTATTTTTCTGTCACCTTGAAAATGTCCTCCAGCCCAGTACTGCATGATTTTCATGCACCGTAATGTGAAATGAAAGAGAAGATCGTAATAATCCTAAACGATCTTCTGGATGTTTTAACAGAATCGTTTTTCGCTAAAACATGGCCGCTGTCACGTGCATAATGAGTTGTTTTCAATTAAAACTCAAAGACAATTAACCATTGTGTTCGAAAGCTGTGAGATCTTAAGATATTTTTTTAATTCATTGAAGATGTAAAGCAGAGGATTACGAACTGAATATAAAAGAGAGAAGCAGTGAGTTTGAATTAAAATTTTCATAATGAACATATTATTTTCATTTTAGCTTGTATAAGACGTTATCGGAGTTTATGAAAATGTCAGCTTGGATTATAAGCGAAAAACATGGTGGGCGCCTCTGTTTTTGACGATTTTCCAAACTGGGTCAAAAAAAGATTATTTTTATTATTATTATTATTATAATTATTATTATTATTGTTGTTGTTGTTGTTGTTGTTGTTTTGTTGTTATTGTTATTGCTGCTGTTGTTGTTGTTCTTATTTTCTTATTTTTCTTCTTCTTCTTCTTATTATTTATCACCATTTTCATTATTGAATACAAAAAAAAAAAAAAAAAATAAGAGTTCTGTTTATTAAATTACTGCCTCAAACAAATCTCCAGTTTAACAGTAAATTCAGAAAAAGGAATATTTTTTTTTTCATTTATTATTAAATATTTATCAGTGACTATCACATTTCTTATTATTTTATAAGTAATGAAATAACAACTAAGTAAATAAACATGAAAAACCATCAAAACAATTAACATCAGGTTGCATTAATCATTAACGCTATATTCATTTTTCATAAATAAATAAATCAATAAATAATAATAATAATAATAATAATAATAATAATAATAATAATAATAATAATAATAATAATAATAAAGATTCTATTTTCTTTCAATTGGTATCCTCTCTCCAAAATAATAATATTTATTTGTAAGTATATGAAAATATAAAGATAAAAATATACCAAAGAGACTGAGGATAAAATAAAATGTGCATATGCATGTGTCTGTGCATGCGTGTGTGTCTATGTATATGTATATGTATGTGTATATGTATATGTGTGTGTGTGTATACATATACATATATATATATATATATATATATACAGAGAGAGAGAGAGAGAGAGAGAGAGAGAGAGAGAGAGAGAGAGAGAGAGAGAGAGAGAGAGATAAATCTAAAATACGAGATCAGATCAAAACTAAAAAGTTTTGTTATGTTTTCTAAGTACGAATCAGTCATGGCCAATTTGCTAGCAATGACAATAATCTTTAAAGGTTACATTTGGTGAAATCTCATTTATTTCGTCTAATTGCAGATGATTAAAAAACAAAAACATTTTTTTTTTTTTTTTCTTTTTTACCGGCATCATTATTGCAGTGTTTTTATTTACCGTAATGTCGAACCACAAAACGCTCTGGATTTCCTTACATCAACAAACAGCCAAATGCAATTTCCACTCCAGCATCATTACACATTCATTTCGAGAAACAAACGACTAGGAAAAAATGTCTAAGGGGGTAATTTACATTTCAATGAACTACCGGTACAAGGCCCAATGTCAATTTTCAAAATTCTGTGATAAATTTGTATAAACGGCGCTGTGTTTGTGTTTCTGCCTGCAAAAAAAAAGACACACGACGAAATCTATTACTGACAGACCCTTTATCTGAATTCAGTGGTGCTTGGTTGGTGGTCATTAAAGTCTATTAGACTTCGCACCGCTAATGTGTCGTGCGATATTGGTTTGACTGAGAAGTCAAAAAGGTGATTCAAAAGGCAAATATTTGTATAATCCGCGATTTCTATGAAATCGATGACATTAACAGCGCGTCAGAAACAAAGTCTTCCTGTCTTCGGGTCGACAGAATAGAGCAGGAAAACTTAATATTGGCAACACAGGGGATCGACATTTTAAATCGGGTTATCGGTCTTTGATCTGTGGCGCTTCTACCACGATTTGCATGGCGTTAATCGCGAGAATTTAAACAGCGAGATGGTTCGGGTTTTTAGCAAATTTCGAAATAGCGAATCTAAGCAAACCTTGCGATCCTTTTTTCCTTCGACGACCGGAGACTTGAGAATTAGTGCCTTCCAAAATAACAAACAACGAATCAATGATTCCTTTCACCTATGGTGATTATAACTGTTAATATTCCTACTGCTGATGGATAGCACTAATGGAACTCTCTAGTATTTCCGCCAGCCAGCTTCCGGCTGTGGCCTTTCAGGCGCGAGTTCTCGCGTGACCCAGAATTCCGTTTGTCAATGGCGGCCAAATGCACAAAGAGTAACGATCGCGTGTCGATGTTGGTTTCTTCCTGTCTGCTAATATTTGCCTTGCATGACAGCAATAATATGTAATTGAGACCTCGAATGCTTCCCAAAGCGATTATGACTCTCGTTTTTTTTCTCTTAATCGCGTTTGTATGTTTCGATTTGCAAGTGAAATCGCCACCATCACGTATGGAGATGAAAATATCCGTATCAAAAGATTTCCAGTAATTTATCAATATAGGATTCACGCATTTATGGATTGTTTTAATCTTTCAAGCTCATGGAACACTAGATAAATCCATATACACAAAGGTAATTGTGAAATAAGTCATTAAGCCATTGTCGAACATTGTATATTCGTCTATGGACATATTGTTTTTTTAAAGCAAATAATGCGAGTTAAGATATCGATAAATCGACAAAACAAACAAAAGAAGGTTATAGTCCGCGGATTAGGATACCCAAATGTTATTCTATATTTAGTGTCCGAATTCATATTTACAATACAGTAAGCGGAAACATCAACAGTATACTGTATTTGGGATCACGCGGCCGGTTAATGATGTTTGAATAAATAACACATCGGTCATCATGAAATCGTAATTATAAATAATCGTCAATACTGCTAAAATAGTTTTTATAGTTATTTGATAAATACAGTGAGAATAAATGGTTTAGCAATATGTTAATTTTGATCAATTCTTAAATAAATGATGAATTTGATTATTGAAATGCATATTAGTTATTTGTTAGTAAATTTATGTACATTTATTTTATTTTATTTTATTTCATTTATTTGCATATACAAACTGTTTGAAAAAAAACATACACGAATACCCAAAGATTTAAATATTTATCATTCCGATTTTTATTTTTATTCATTGTTATTATTATTAGTAGTAGTAGTAGTAATAGTAATTAATAGTAGTGGTAGTTGTAGTAGTAGTATCTAAAATAATAAACCTATTGTTCTCAATTTATAAATATTACGAATTCTCAATACGACATTTTATTTCTGAAATTAGACACCAGCGCATCGTTTCGTACGCGTTTTAGATGAACCCGCATTGTGTTCGCGCCAGACAGGTCACGTGCTCAGCAGCGAGATTCCGGCCTGTGTTTAATTTAAATTAAATTTTATGCTGTTTATTATCGCGAAACAAATAGTGGCCCATGTCGAAGAGTGATAGCATTAATTAGTGTTTCAACAATCGCTGTTGTTGGCGACACTGTCGAGCTGACATTACACAGAACTCGCGTCTGGCAGTGGCGGAGACGACTCGACTCCGGACTGAAAACGCTGTAAATACTGGAAAAGAGCGGAGGTTTCAGACCGGTACGTGCAGCTTATCCCTAGGGTACGCGAGTAAAATACAGCAATGGCGGATGCAGAAAGTAAGAACAATATTTGTACAGAATGCCACTTAAAAAAATGATAATCATCCTGGTCAGACCCTCCAAAACGGCTTGAAACTATTTTTCTATTTGAATTTTTGTTATGTTTTATCCATTTAAAGCACGGTGCAATCTCCACCCCCTAATGTATTAACTGACCATTCAAAAGCTGCTCTGCCATACATTTTGGAAAGGGGTATAAATCAACTAAATATTTTCTGAAAGTTAAAACAAAAGTTTGAAAACCTCTGGAATAGAGGATAACAATGTTATCAGAAATGGTCTGTGGTGATGACTACAACAATGACATCACGAAACAATAACATCAACAACACCAACAATAATAGTGATGCTGATGAATAGGAAGAAGAAGGAAAAGAAGAAGATAAAAATGAAGATTATGCTAATGAAGATAACAAGGGAAACAACAGTTAAACTAATAAATATCGAAATAGAGGAATTAAGGGGGATCATGGTTTATCATTATCAACGTACGTTTATCCTTACAGGTTAAATGCTTTTATATTTTACTGTTCAGCTGAAAAAAAAAAAAGAAGAAGTAATAAAAATTAAAAGACAATCACGGTTACTTGTTCAGTGATTTAATTTACTCTTGCTCGCTTATGTTCATTTATGAGTGCCACGTAGGCAAAACGTATCTATCATTAATTTTTATTGTTGCTGTGGCGACTCGGTCGATCACAAAACAAATTTATGATTGTTTCTGTTGTTTTATTTCGTTTTGTGTTGTATTTTCTTTTTTTTCTTTCTTTTTTTTTTATTCCTTTCTTTTTTTCTCTTCTTTTTTTTTTTAAAAAAAAATTCCTTTTTATTTCTTTTTAAAATTTAATTTTTTTATTTATTACATCTTTATTTTCAGATACTATTATTCTTAACATAATGTCAACAGGCTTATATTTATTTATCGTATGTTAACATATTTGGTAATAATAAACTCGCAATATGTTTCTGTTAGCAGTAATATAATTTGGCACGTTTCCACATGATACAGGTACAGGACATAGCCTATATGTTCCACTGGAACGAAAATATAATCATATTTGAGATTACCATATCATTTATTTATTCTAGTAAACAGACAATTCTTAAAATAAATAACATTAACAACAACAACAAGAAAGATAAAAAAAAAATAAAAAGAACACTACAACGGTATCGATGGTTTTATAAATTTGTCAGTCAAGGGAAACAACTCTATAGGAATCGAAAGGAACGTCGACGAAATTGTCTCCCAATATCTGAATGAAAAAGTTTATTTTATTTTTTGAATTATATTTTGTGACTGTGATGCAGCGTCCTAAAGAATTGCATACGATAGTAGAATATAGAATGGTACTGAAATAAAAAATATTTCGTTTTTAATATTCACGATGTTATGAACACCAAAACCGCTATAAAAATATGGGTTGCTTTTTGAATTTGCATTATTCAAATAATTTAAGTTAGGTCTGTGTTATATTTGTTTTTAAATTCGAAGTCTTTATATTGCATATTTGTAGCTATCTTAGTCATCATTAGCTGTGTTTGAAATATCGGGAAAAAACAGTATATATTTGTTATAGAATATATCCACTAACTTTCGCCTGTTTCGATAATTTTCTGTTACAATTCATATGTGTTTCTATAAAAAAAATAATAGCAAAGTGGTGATTATTGCCTAATTAATCATGTTAAATCTGAAAATCTAGCCCTTTAAATGGGCAGACAACTCTTCTTCGTCATCTCTAAAAGAAGACAACTCACTGCCTTCTCATCACGATCCCTCAAATGAAATAATATCAGAACAAATTGCTTTTATCACTGATATATTCAGTAACATTTTGACAGGTATTTGATTATTGTTAGCTGGAAAAAATTTTTTTACTAAATAATTAAATAAATAAAAAATAAAATAATATAAAATAAGATAATAATTAAAAAATTAACAAATTATGATTTCACTAGGTGTTTTTTTTTTGTGTTTTTTTAAACACATTCATACGTAAGTGCAGTGACCCAAACACACTTACACACATTCGTACTCAAAACACACATACACACACGCACGCACGCACAAATTAGTTGATCAGCTTTCATCAGTTCGTTGCTCGTTTCTCGTCACCAGAATACTTCTAGCTGTTGACAGTGTGTTTTCTTATAACTGCTCAGAGAAAGCTTCGTTAACATATCCACCGGTATCGTTCTTTTTCATTTCTAAGTCGATTTGTTTGACGGTATAACGGACAGGCCAATGCAAACTAACCAGAAAATAGTAGGCAAATGATCCAACTATAGCGCCAATGTGTGGACCAATAACAGGTACCCAGAACCAGTTGTAGTTCCTGAAACTGATGTGAAATAGTATTGGTGGTAGTGGTGGTAGTGATAGTAGAAGCATTAGCAGCAGCATCAGCAGCAACAGTAGTAGTTTCTGTAGTAGTAACAGCAGAAGAAGCAGCAGTTGCAATACTAATATATGAGCAGTGTAGAATATAGTACTGTAATTGTTAACAGTGGTTTGGAAACTTCCACTCCACTCATCCAACTAACGGTGCATATTCTCTCTCTCTCTCTCTCTCTCTCTCTCTCTCTCTCTCTCTCTCTCTCTCTCTCTCTCTCTCTCTCTCACACACACACACACACACACACAGACACAGACATAATGTACAAGTTATTAAACATTCTTCTGCATGTTTATATGCAAAAACAACCACAACCACAACAACAACAATACAATTTGGCTTTTTTATATTTTAAATCACTGATCTAAACTTAATCGTACCTGAACGGTTCGTCTCCCCAACCAGCCAGAAACGTGAAGAATCGTGGAGCCAAGTCGCGAGCAGGGTTGATGGCGTAGCCGCAGTTGTAACCGAAAGACATGCCGATGGCGACGACAGAAAGGCCGATGCTTATAGGAGCTAAATAGGCCGGAATTTCCGTACTGTGTTTATCCGTCACAGCCAGTATACATATTAGTAAAATAGCCGTACCAATAACCTGCCAATAATAATAATAATAATAATAATAATAATAATAATAATAATAATAATAATAATAATAATAATAATAAATAATAGTAGTAGTAGAAGTAGTTGTAATAATAATAATAGTAATAATAATAATAATAATAATAAAATCAGAAGAAGAAGAACAAAAGTTAATAATAATAATAATAATAAAATCAGAAGAAGAACAACAAAAGTTAATAATAATAATAATAATAATAAAAATAATAATTTACCTGTCTTTTTGTCTCTGAACCTACCTACCCATCAATCTACGAATGTTTGATTTAAAAATGCTTTACAAAGAACAATAATTCCAGGATAAATATCTCTCCTGTTAAACTGACAAATGACACAAATAATATAATAATGTTTTTTTTTGTTTGTTTTTAACCTGGTCACCAAATGCATTCCAGGTGGATACGTGAGGTTGTGGATACGTGGACCAAATTTTAGCTGTTGCATTAACACCCACTACGTTTCTGCTACCACCATCGAAATTATAAAGTGCGTCTATAAAATAAAACAAACAAACAAACAAATAATATATATTCGCAACAAGTAAATATTAATAATATTATATATGTATATAATATAATAAATCATTAGCTAAGCTTCTCTCTGATTTTTAATATAGGAAAAGGAGTGAGATTTTAAAAATTATATCAGTAGTATTCAGTGACAGATGTGATTTGTATAAATAATTTCAAAGGAACTAGTTGGATGTTTTCAATACTCTAGTAACAGAGCTTTGGTTGGAATGGGAGATGAATTACGAGGACTGAATTATAGGGAATGAGAGCGTGTAAGAGATACATCCAGTGAGAAATAGACACTGAGATATCAAGATATAGTAAAACTTTAATTAAAACAGAGATGGAGAGAGAGAGAGAGAGAGAGAGAGAGAGAGAGAGAGAGAGAGAGAGAGAGAGAGAGAGAGAGAGAGAGAGAATTATTCAGTGAGTAAGTAAACAAGTTATTGGTAAAGTTACCCATATAATTTACGTAAACGCAGAAGGAAGCGACGAAACAGCCCAAGTATTGAGCTAAGATGTACATCGGAACTTTACGCCATGAGAAACGACCGAAACAAGCGTGGGCGACGGTTACCGCAGGGTTTATGTGGCCACCTGAATAATAATAATAATAATAATAATAATAATAATAATAATAATAATAATAATAATAATAATAATAATGATAATAATAATAATGACAACAACAACAACTGAAAACAACAATGACGATAATAATGATCATGATGATGCTGATTATATTAATGATGGTGGAAATAATAAATAGTAATGACGACGACGATGATGACAACAACAACAACAACAAAACTACTACGACTACTACTACTACTAACAATAACAACAACAACAACAACAACAACAACAATAGTAATATTAATAACAATAATGAAATATCCCACAGTCAGTTAAAGTAATGAAACATTATAAATACAAAACAAAATACTACCACTACTACTAACAAAAACAGAATAAATTTAAATTTATTTTAAAACAAATAATATTGTCTGAGAATGAAATAATAACCTGAAACTTCTCCCGAGACGTAGACACCAAACGTTACTCCAAGTCCCCAAGCCCAGTTCACTGACAATATGGAGCCGGCTTCTCCTCTGCTTAAAACGAACTGAGCCGAGGATCCCATTCCAAACATCTGTTTCAAAAATTGAACAGACACCAGTTATAAATAAATAATTAATATATATTACTAGAGATGGGCATGGTGAAATAGACGCCAGAAATGTTATTGAAAATTCCAGATTTTAAGACAGCCAAATTTTAAACCTACTTAATGTTTTTTTTGTGTGGAATTTTTTTTTTTTTTTTTATTTTTTTATTTTTTTTTATGGTTATTTATATTAAATATATACATATATTGCAAAAACGTGTAAAAACGTCAAAATTTAAAAGAATATTAATTTATTTTGGGGTTAATTATTTAGACGTACTTCAGGTGTTCTTTAAAATGACAACGTCATCAGTACCTTTTTTTACAACAACAACAACAGTAATAATAGTAGTAGAAGTACTAGTAACGATACAATTAAGGAAGAAAATATCGGTAAGATATAATAATAATCAAGCAATTTATCATTTAAAATAAAACAAACCGATGCGCTCAAATTCGCTTGCATAATTGTATTTTATTTGTCTGAATACAGCTTCATGATTACAATCAGTTTTCTAATCTAATTATTTTCTAAACATTCTAATGTTAACATTACTGGTGTAACGAAAGCAGTATAAATAAAAAATAAAGAATTGGTCACGAAACAAATTTAACTGATATTTGTATTCTAGGCACGAATAGATCGTGAAACTATCTATTCTAATTTTACTTTTAAACATACACACTGATATTGACAAACAGACTTCCATTTAGAGGTACAAAAACAAAATACATTTTGAATATTTGAAATTTGTGCTTTTTAATTGATTCTAGAGACAAATATAAGATCAGTATAGTAACATGATTTTGAATTTGTACGAAGGACAACATTTTGAGTCTTTTTCCTGATGTCATTTATAATATTAAAAATCAAAAAACATATCAAAAGATATTTTAATTTTGCAGTTTACTTTGTATATATGATTTATATATTTTTATTATTTTGTTTAAATATCATTTCCTAGATCGAAATTATGTTACAACATACTGGAGTAATAATGACGACGACAGCAACAAGAACAACAGCAATAATAATACTAATAAAGCTTACTTTATTACTAACAAAAATTGGTCCCCAGTTACTAAAAGAAGAATCATTTGAAAGTATATCAACTATACCTTTTTTGACGTCAGTATTTTAATTCCCCCCCCCTCTCTCTCTCTCTCAAGACTTATAAATAGTCGTTGTAGCAGTATAATAAATAATAATAATACCACCTAACATTTTATCATCACCAATGCAGTGACAAGATAATGATAATTATATAATGTTAGAGATTAACAGTAATAAATAAATTAACACATATACAATATATGTATATATATATATATATCTTATGTGCCTCACCAGCAACATGAAACATCCAAAAAATTCACCCAGCATTTCCCTCCATAACGGACACCTCTGAATTGCACATACCTTGCAGTTCATCGTGCCAAATGAACGAGATAACACGAACTATCTGCCACTAAGCCTGTCCCAGAAAATTTTTTCAATTTTCGTATCAATAGCGTAGCATGTATTTTTAGTCGTATATTATGATAATCTGCTTTGTTTACATACTGTCAATGTTGGTATCATGAGGTATTAGATAACATATATCGTATATCATATAGGTTTGTAGGCAAAAACAGTAGCTGGAGAGTAAAGTATTATTCATGATCACATACAAAGCAAATATTAGAAGTTCAGAGAGAAAAAGAGAGAGAGAGAGAGAGAGAGAGAGAGAGAGAGAGAGAGAGTGTGTGTGTGTGTGTGTGTGTGTGTGTGTGTGTGTGTTGAGGAGAAAAGTAGTAATAGAGACCTAGGGATACAGAGGAAAAAGATATAGTAATTTCAAACATGAAAAAGAGATAAAAGAACATATTATTGTCATGTTTACTCTGTAGTTCTTAGATAAACTTGAAATATTAGGCTGTTGAATGTAATGTAGGCATATACAGCCTATGAAAAAAAGTTTAAAGCAAACAAAATAAACATAACATTGAGACACCCGAGAAGGGCATTTTTTATGACATATAAAGCAAAGGAAGAAGCAAGAGAAAAATATGTTTTGATTTCGACTTTAATCAAGGCTACAAAATAATGAATATGATTAAATTTTGTTACATATACAAACTGTGATAAGAATTTGCACTTTATTAGTGTTACAAGTATAGTTTACTTTCTCAGGCTAAATATTTTTCTTTCTTTTACTGTGCTTATATCCTTCATATGCTGTAAATGGTGTCCTTGACAGTCATGATTTCATTAACATGCTTCAAGTAACATCTTAGGTTATAACAGAAATTGCATATTCCATGTGACAATACTATTTTAATCCTACTATCAATCAGTATATGAATATTTATATAATGTATATATTTTTAAAACTATTTTTGTTTAAAAATGTAACACAAAACAGAACACAAAAATATAAATATATAAATTTATTATCATAAACGTCTAATAATTATTTTAGTATTTTAAGGATATTGAGGGTCACATGTTTATAATTGTTTCTAACCTCAGCTGATATTGCATCTGATCTGAAAAATATTCTTAGTCCAATACCAGTTTTATAACCAGTGTTGAATTATTATCATTGCAGCAATAATCTGTCTGCTCTTACAGCAGTATTTTATTTTATCAAAACATTTTCTCTAAATTTATCTGACATTATTCGTATCAGCTTTCCCATGTTAAAATAATTATTCTTGAATAACACTGGTTCTGTCTGTGTTCAGTCATGCATAATGTTCAAGGAATTTTGTACAAGAATTCACCATTATCATCAAAGACCACTCTACCCTTTTCAGAATTTGCTTCACTTCCAAATTGTTTTGACAAATTTGACTCTTTATGTTTCTTATTTTCATATTTAGATTGTGAAATGGCTTTTTTGTTCTTTGATTCTACGCCTTCCCCATCTATATGTTCAGAATACTTATCAGTTGAAACATCATTTAGATCATATCTTGACATCTTTGTTCTGCTAAAACCTTTAAAATTATCTGTCTTTTTAATAATACTTTTAACTTTTGACCGACTAAATTCTTGTTTTGCTTTACAAGACAAACTTTTCACTTTCTTTTTGGAAATTCCTTGTTGAACAACATTTCGTAAAATATCTTCAGTTATTATTTCAGGAGATACCCTTTTACTGGTACAGTCTTTCACTATGGACTCAAATATTCCAGTATTTGAGGATTTCACTACAGGCAGTGCAGACTGTTTCTCATCTCCCGGAGTTAAGTAAGCCAGATTGCTTTTTATCTTACTCATGTAATCTCTCACAGCAATTTCTTTATCACCCGCTAGAGTTGATTTCAGTGCAAGCAAGTGCTTCCAGGCACGCTTGTCGTGTTTAATAATTTCCAGTTCATTCTTTGGCTGGTATTTTGATTTCAGGATTCTTATTATGCTGTTTTTCGAAACAGGAAAACTCTCTGCTAGCTTCTCCACTGTCCATTCATCAGGGTTTTCACGGTTCAGTGAACGAATTTGTTCTTTGGTGTTCCATGTTAAAATGTTGGGTTCTGGATGTTCTTTGAAATATTTCTTTTCCAGTATCTTCTTTTTGATGAATATCTGCTGTGCAATTGTCTTTCTGTAATGATAAAAAAAACCATCAATAAGTGAATTAGATTTGTTTTGTTATCTATGAAAGAAGAAAAAAAATAACATCCTTTCAAAATTGTGTATTTCATGATCCCACTATATATTTTTATGTATGTGTTTGTGTGACAATAGTAATTCAAGTAAAGAGGATAAATAATTTAAACTAACTAGTCACTTAAAAAATAATTTAAAAACATTAATGTGTGTGTGTGTGTGTGTGTGTGTGTGTATTATTATAAAACAGTTAATTAAAAAATATATATATATAATATATAAACAGTTATTGAATCTGAAATTGTAAGGCACAGATGACTGACTGATCAGTATACACCTACAGCAGTACAACGCCCTGAAAGACATATTATTAATATTTACTTTTGATGTTGTTCAAAACGTTCCTCTTCGTCTACGTTTAGTTCTGTTTCAATCTTTTCTAAATCGTCGTCAAACTGTTTCATCTAAAATGTCGAACTGCCTCTGTCGTCTTGGTGATTCTAGTTGTTCTGAAATTATTGGTAACATATGTCTTCGCGGCCTCCTCACATTTCTGACAGCCACCAGACATCCAAGAATACAATATTTAGTCGTGTCAAAACTTTGTCTTGTCAATGAATGCAGCACTTTTGCAGGAATTACTCCGAAAGTCCTGATCATGTTTATTTATGATTTTAATTTGAAAAAGTTATTCGATTTATGGAATTATTAATTATTATTAAGATGTGATAGATCTATTAATGTCTTCTGCTTTGGATGACATCTATTACAGCTGCTCTAAAGAATAGTAAATTATAAATCTAATAATAAAAACATGCTGCTCCTGCTTTCTGTTTACAGAAAGAAGTAATGATTGTACTAAAGTGCATAACACAATATATCAAGTCACACTAGAAGAACGGAGTATTTTCAACCGAACCATGTACTGATGAATATACACAACTAAATTTTTATAGTCTTATAATTTCTTTAAATTAATTAGTTAACAATAAAATCAATAAAGTTAGTCAACGCCTATATTAATTTGGTATAATCAACAGAATAAATGAATAATACACTAAGTTAATCTTCATCCAAAAATCTGCCCTCTCATAATTTATACAAACAAATCAATGAATATACAATTTGCATATTTTAATAAATAAAGTATTACTATTTTAAAGTTTAATTTGTTATCATTTTTCCATTTTAAAATGAAAACTCTTAAAAAGATTAATGACACGCAGACTACACACATTGAACAAGACTTAGTATCGTTATTATTACCGTGTTTTCTTTATTTCCGGTTCCGGTGGGAAATGTAAAATAAGAATGAAATGCTTAGTTTTATATTAATGTTTCTTAGGATTCTTAACTTTTATTTTCGTTACTGTCATTATGGCTGCAGCAAATCAAAGTCTTCCATTGTCATCAACTGCATTTGTTATTCCTAAATATGTTTTGGATGATTTATGCAGGTATATTTGACGTGCAAAATCAAAAATAATACAAATGAAATAAATAAATAAATATTTATTTATTTATTTATTTATTTTCGTCTTCTTCTTCATCTTTTTTATTTATGTATTATTTTTATTTTGTTTAATCTGCAGAAAACATTCACATTAAATTATTAAATGATAAAAACCATAAATAGTTTGTTCAATACTGACAATAAATGAATAATAAACTTGAATATGATATATGATATATAATGATATATAAACAATTATTCATACTATTTATTACCTAGATTTAAATAAATTAATCATATTTAATATCAGTGATTTGAAAGATGAAAATAATTTATATTTAATAGAAATTAACCATAATTTGCTATATACAATTGCAGTCGATTCATTATCAATATTCCAGAAGAAGAGCGACAAGATTTGATACGTATATTTTTTCAAATTGAACTGGCTCACTGGTTCTATCTTGATTTTTACTGTGCTGAAGACATCGAGCTTAGAACTGTGGGCATTCGAGATTTTTCAGTTCAGAGTATCCTTTGAATTATAATTTGTAAATTTTGGTATAATTATGTTCAAATTTCTGTCCAAAATTATTCCACTAATTTATCAAAATCCATGCCTGGCAAATAAAAACTCCCTTACTGCTAACAAAAAATGATTAAGAAATTATGGTTGATAATTTTATATATATATAAATTATAATTTTTGCAGATAATAAGGTTAAATTATTTTTTCAGTACATATTTAAATAAAACACATTTATTTATATTTTGCTGTTAATGTAATTTATTTATTGTGTTTCTATTACAGATCTATCATTTTATTATTTTTAATATTTTTCACCTAACCATTTAGTGACTTATTTTTATGATTAATATAGTTATGACATTTTAGTATGTTTTGAAAACACACATTCTTTTATTTTAGTAATGTATTATGTAGGTTATGAAAATTCATAACATGTTTTAAAATATATCTTAGTTTTCCTTAATTGCCATAGTTTTTCATCACTGCCCATTTCTGTCAGAGTATGTTGGTGAAGTTGAAAAGAGGTTTGAGGAATGGAGAGCATACAAAATGAGTGTACCAACATATGGAGCAATTATTCTTGATCCTGAAATGAAATATGTATGTATGATATATTAGTATTTAAAAAAAAAAAAAATTGTGTTTTCAATTTTGCATACTTCATAGCTGAATATTGCTGTGTATATATATATATTATCTGTGTGCATATATATATGTATAACTATATTAAAATGAAAAAAGATTTATGTAATGTCCCTTTTCTGTGTATTTTTAAGGAAAGTTTTTAAGTGTATTAAAATTATTGTACAACTAAATGTTAAAAAGCAAACATATATTCTAATTTATTTTACATAACAGAATACAAAATGATGAACCTTACACAATCATGATAATGCTTGTTGATCAATGCTTTTGGACAAAGTCACTTAGTCAAATGTCAGTTTTTAAGGAAATGTTTAAAATGCATTAGAGCTATTATATCTGTTATAAAATTGTAGTAAATGTTAATAAGGTAAAAATATTAATTATCTATTTTACGTAGTAGAATACAAAATGATGAATCTTATTTACTTAGTGCTTGTTGGCTCAAGGATTTTGGACAAAATCAAGTTGGGGATTTCCCAAGGGCAAGGTGAATGCTGAAGAAAGCCCACTTAGCTGTGCAATAAGAGAGGTATATATTTTATTTATACTACTACTAGTTCTAATTTGTTAGTATATTATTGTGGAAATTTACAAGATAACAGTTTTTACTACTAGTTAATTAAATAATTACGGATTATTATTCATTAAATAGTATTAATTTATAAGGACCCGATTTCTGACATTTTAGAAGAAACAAAATTTTATATTTGTTAACCATCTAGGAACCATTAAAATGAAGTCTTCGAATTGTATAAAATGAATTAAATGATTATTATTATAATAATAATAATTATTATTATTGTTATTTTTATTGTTATTGTTATTAATGTTGTTGTTGTCACTACTAATATTAATAATAATTCTTCTGTTATTGTTGTTCAGGTTTTAGAAGAGACGGGTCTAGATGTTGCTGACTTGATAAGTAAAACAGATTTCATTGAGAATCAACTAAACGACCAACTTACTCGACTTTACATCATTCCCGGTGTTGCCTTGGATACACACTTCCAGCCGCAGACTCGCAAAGAAATCAAAGTAAATTTTTAAACATTTAAATATTTATTTTCTCAACAAGAAGTATAGTTAAAAACCAACAAAAACAAAACAAAATAAAACCCATCCCAAAAACATATTAATAAAAAAATTAATAACTGCTTAAAAAATATGAAGTGTGTGTGTGTGTGTGTGTCATAATTTTAAAAATATGTAATAATCTGAAAATGTGTGTGTCTGTGTGTAATTTATTTATTTGTATATAGTATTAGTTATAATTTATGTTTATAGTATATTAAGAAATTATTTTGGTTTATTAGTTTAATTATTAATATATATTTTGCTTGATTATATTATTATTAAAATGATAGTTGTATATGAAACAATTTATCATAACACAGTTAATTTATTGTTCTGCTGTATAATTTTCTGGCTGTTGTTGTTATTATGAAATTGGAAGTCAAATTTAAGAAATGAACTATTTTAAAATTCTATATTTATCATTTTATGTTTCAGGGTTTACAGTGGTTTCCTGTTCATGCTTTACCAATGCACAAAAGAGACCAAACTCCGAAGTCCCTTCTGGGAATGAATCCTAACAATTTTTTCATGGTTATTCCTTTTGTCAAGTAAGAAGTGTTTGAGTAATAAACAAAAAAATTAATAATACGAATAATTTTGAACTGTATATGAATATTTATTTTAAATACTATGAAATTAAATATTCGGTGTTACCATATCTTATATAGGGTGTATCTTTGCATTAATTCCTTACCTAGACAAATCACAAATGCTTTTTAGAAACATTGAAAATAAATAAAAAAATGTACTTATTTTAGAAATCTCAGAAAATGGCTTTCCAACAAACAAGCCGAGGGAAATGGAAATGGCGAGAATAAAAGCTCTTCTTTCCGGACCAAAATCTGGGAGAACAGCGAGAGAAAACTCGACAGTCAGAGACAGAGAAAACACACACAGCCGCAGCAGAACTTCATTAAGCAGAACCAGAGTGAGATTCAGGATTTACTGCAGCTACAGGAAGAACGACAGAAAGGGAGAAATTCTGCCGATTTTACTGAGAAGAAGTCTGCTTCAAAATCCACTCACCGACAACACGCAAACAATTCACCGAGACAGAACAAGACACAGATACAGATAATGGTTTGTGCATTATTTAATTAAAATAACATAGAAATAACAGTTTGTGTGTTTTTTTTTTGAGGTAATCGTAAACAATGGTTTATGTGTTTTTAAATTAAAATAATTGGTAAAAAATAATGGGTTGTATGTTTTTAGTTAAAGTAACCATAATCAATAGTTTGTGTGTTTTTAGTTAAAATACAGTTGTAATAAAGGATTTGTGTATGGGTTTTTAAAATAATTATTTGTTTTGTTTTTTAAAAATTAAAATACAGTTATAATTAATTGTGTGATTTTTTTAATTTTAAATAGTAATTATAATTATTTTTTTTTTTAATTATAGATAATGGTTTATGTGGTGTTTTAAAAAAAAAGTAAATTAAAAATAATACTTTGTATGGATTTTTAAATAATGGTTTGTGTTTTTTCATCAAAATCATATGTAATGGTTTGTGTGTTTTTAATTAAAATTACTATAAATAATGATTTCATGCTTTAAATTAAAATACAGTAATAAATAGTTTTAAGTTATGATTTGTGTGTTTTTAGTTAGAGTGGTATTAACATTATTGTTACAGATAATAGTTTCTTAAAAACATATATTTTTGTTTTATCTTCATTAGTGTTGGAAATTGCTAGAATTTAGGACAATACAGTTTATCTTATAAGAAGTGTATTAGTGTAAAACTGTGCATTTTAAGTAATTACTGTCTGCTTAAGTGCCTGATATAGTAAATAAGGCTGAGAAATTAGGATAAGTATGATTAGTACTACTTAAAATGTTTCCTTTTTTAGAGTCGTGATGGCCACATTTCTGGAAATACTCGTAGAAACCTAGCTGACCAGTTTGACAGACCAAGTAAGATTCTTTGTTTTAAAAATATTCTTTTGCCTTTTTAATTAATTAATTACCTATTTATTTAGTTTTTTTTATTTATTTATTTATTTTTTTTATTTTATTTTATTTTTTTTTTTTTATTTTTTTTTTTTATTTTTTTTTTTTTTTTTTTTTTTTTTTATTTATTTATTTATTTATTTTTTTTTTTTTTTGTCTTATAATGTTATATACAAAGCTATAACTCAAATAATTATTGTTGCATATGTAAAGTTATATTTTGACAACAAATACGATTTCACAGTTACATTTGAGAAGATTACAAATGGATGTGCGATTGTATAATTTTAGACATGTTTCTAACACAGAACTGTCTAATTACAGCTTTCATTGGTGAGGTCTCTGACTTTTTATCAATGATAATTTCCATATTATTAACACAACTGAAATTTAATACAGTATTTAAAAATATTTGAAAAGAATTACAGAAAGTTATTAAATTATATATAATGGTATTAAAGTTATTAACCACTGTTTGAATCAAATAAAAACTAAATGAACTTATATATATATATATACTTTAAATTATTATTGTTGTTGTTTTATTATTATTTTAATTTTATTATCAGTTCATTTAGTTTTTATTTGATTCAAATATAAATTTATTAACTTTCTGTAATTCTCTTCATGCTATTCTTAAATAGTGTATTAAATTATTTCTGACCGTCTATCTGTCTGTCTTTCTGTCTACATTTACACATATTTATTTTAATTATCTACTTTCTCTTTTCATTGCCAGGTCGACCTGCTCCAGGGACTGTACCCTCAGACCGTCCATCCAGATCCAGCTCAAACAATTCCATCAAAGAAAGGAAATCCAGAAAGAAAGAGTCACTGAAAAATGAATTCTGCTCTAAAACGTGGCTTAACTTCAAGTTCGATGTCGACGCCATTATGGCCTGCATACCCTGATCTAAGAGTCAGTAGTTGAACTGACCACCCTGACCCCTCCCCCACCTCCAGCTTAAAAGAAGTGTTACGAATATTTGTCTCAGGACAGTAAAAGCTTTAATTAGATGTTGCGATCGTTAGAATCCAACGCTAAAAAACTGATAATGTTCAGATGGACAAAGGGTCTGGATTGGATGTTGTGAATCCAGGGCAATAAAATCTAGTTTTTATTTTTGTTGTTTTTTTTAAAACTTTTTATGTGAAATTCACATTCATAGACTCCATGATTGGTAAGCATTTATTATTATTATTATTATTATTATTATTATTATTATTATTATTATTATTATTATTGTTATTATTATTATTGTTACTATTTATTTATTTTATTTTATTTTATTTTATTTTATTTTATTTTATTTTTTTTATTTTTATTTTTATTTTTTCACATTAAATCTCCTTCATGTCTGTGTTACTCTCATTTCCATAAAAAAATATTTTACATCCCAAGAGTCATATCTGAGGTTTACCTTGTTTTGTGATACGTCAGACTGAATGCATGTTTTCATGAAATGGTGCCAGGATTTCAGCCACCAGAATAATGTGTTAATTAGCTCTGCAAATTCTGTTTTGTGTTTTTAAGTGTGGTGTTCTCATTTTCCTAAATGAATCCAGGGCATTTCTAGCCTGCTTTATGGGTAGGTACTTGAATGAAGTTAAATTAACTGTTGATTTTTCTTTAACGAGATAACTGCACAGTAGGAAGTAGTTGTTTTTTTTTTTTTTTTTTTTTTTTTTTTTTTTTTTTTTTGATCTGGTATTTTATTATTATTATTATTATTATTATTATTATTATTATTATTATTATTATTATTATTATTATTATTTTATTTTTTTTCCTTTTTTTTTTTTCAGCTTTCACAACTGAAAACTTAGCTTACATTTCACTGAAATTTAAAAATATTTTTTTTTTACTTTTTTCATAGAAAAGGAATAAATCTTGTGTTAATTATTCACTGGAATTTTTTCCTTGAAGTCATTAATTATATTTGAATTCAAAGGACTGTCATTCAGTGGTAATGAAGCAGAAATGAGGCAAGACTGACACAATACAATTTGTCCCCAGTGCAACGATTGGACTATTTACCTTTTCAGTCAGTGCCTCACAATCGGTTTATCATTAACCATGATGTTTTCCTTTATGTAATGTTATATAAATTATTCATTGCTGAAAATTATGACTGGATTTCTCTCTCACAATTTATTTTATTTTTTTTTTTTTTTTTTTTTTTGTCATTCAGTCTTAAAGTTATGGTTCATCCTGTAGTTTGTCATAAATAAAGTTTCATATATTTTAATTTTAATTAGGATACATGAATTAAAGATTTTGCATTTGAAAAGTTTTAGTTTGAAAATATCACTGAACAATTAGAAGAAAAAAATAATAGTAATAATAATAATAATTTTTCAAATAGGTATTAGTTTAAAAAAATAATAATAACAAATAATAAATAAATAAATAGATAAATAAACAATATATTATGTTTATCTAGGTCTATGAGAAATTATTATTTTTTGAATATTTTGTCATGTGTTCAGTTCATTGCATTTGTGAATTTGTTTAGTACATTTTAATGTGGAATCAACATAACAAAGTTTTATTAATTTTTCATTCTAATGGTACAGACTCAGCATTCTATATTATGAATGGAATTTCTTATAACAATAGGGGGAAAAAATAAAAATGAATTGTTAATATATGTAAAAATTATAAACTAATTAATAAATAAAACTTTTTTTTTTTTGCTGATGTAACCATGTTAATGTTTAGAAATGTATGTTTATCATGAAATTTTCTAAATAAACAACATCGTATTGGTAGTTTAATTATATGTTGTTTACTTTTATATTTTTATATTATAAAATTTATCACAGTTTATTGCCAGTAATAATAATCTTTAAAAATGATTTTAATTCTAGTTATTTTATTTATTTATTTTTTTGTTATTTGTTTGTTTGTTTATTTATTCATTTATTTATTTTTTTGTTATATGTCTGTTTGTTTGTTTATTTATTTATTTATTTATTTGTTTATTTATGTTCATTTACCAGTATTAAAGATATGAAAAACAAAACGTATGAAAGCAGTGTTTGTTATAATCATGTACAAGACCTCTGTGATTATTTTAAATCTACCGGTGATGTTACAATTATGATGTCTTGTTTAATCAATAAATTTTGTTTGTTTAAATTTAATAATGGTTTTTTTGTTGTTGTTATTGTTATTATTATTACTATTATTATTACTATACTACTACTAGTACTATGATTCTGTTATTATTAGCAGTACTACTACTACTGCTACTATTCTATCATTATTATTATTATTATTATAAAATATTAATAATGAAACATTTATATATTCCTGTTTGAGTAATTTTTATTAATAATTGAGTCTGATATATACAACAAATAACATTAGAATTTGTTCTGTGTTTGCGTGATGTTTGATATTACTCCTTGTGTACAAATTTTCTGTGAGGGAAGCTTAAAATTAAATTTTACTATGTTTATTTTCTAATTATCTGTATTAAAGCTTAGTGTGTGTGTGTGTGTTTCTATATATAGTAAACACAAACAGATGACAGACATACACATACATACACACATACAAACTTGAGATCAGAGATGCAAACAAAGTCTTTTCTACACATTAAAAATATTTGAACCAGATCAACATTTACCACTATCTACACAATCTAACCTACTTCTTTTATTGTTTGTGTACAAAGTATCATTTACAAGTGTGTTTTTATTTAATGACAAGAATAATAACAATAAAGGTAACTGATACTACAAAACTAGTTCTGGACTGTTTGAATAAAATACTGTTATACTATGATGTTCAGAGCCAGTTTTACAAATCAATGAATAATTTTGTTTACATGATGTTCAATAATTCTATTGATGCCTCCTTTTGTAGTGTGTGACGCTGTATCTTCATGTATATTTATGTGTATGCATTTGTTTTAATTGTTTTCAGATCAGTTTTATAATCAGAGGTATTATTAACATAATATACTATTATTTTCCACAGCCACATTCTTAATTCATAAGAGATATTATTGACAGAATTTTGTCTAGTTCTATTTTCCACAAAAAAGAATTACTCAAAATGTTCAGAGGTGAGTTTTCACTCAAGTTGTGTTTAAACAACAGGATGCAGAATGGGTTATAACTGAACAAGTCTAAGTAACATGAGCATGCTACATGAAGAAAAGGTCAGTTTGCCTGCAAATACAGTTGTAATGGCTTCTGAGTTGCACAGAGGCAGGAAAGACTTTCTAGGGTTTTCTGTTTTGTTTGTAAGTGTCCTGGTGAAGGAGGTATTCATTAGCATACAGATGTGACCTGGGACTGCACTGAATTATGGTGAGTTGCCCGAGTTTTTTTTTTTCATTGTATGTTTATCTTCTTGTATATTTTATAGCCTAGTATACTGGGTGTGTATTTGAGCTTATGTGTATGTATGTACACACACACACACACACACACACAAAATATAAAAACAAACACATATTCACATATAAACCTATATGTGTATATCTATGTTTATATCTATCTATCTGTCAACATTAATATTATCTGATATCCATTATAAATGTCTGAAAAAAATTAAATAAAAAAAAAGATTTTGCAACAGATAAATTAACAGTAAGTTATATCAATGGTATATAAAATATCACAGATATAAGGTTTAACAGGACATGCTTTTGTGTGTTTTTTTTTTTTTTTTTTTTTTTTAAACAGTTCAAAATGTCAACTTTTAATTATGGATCAGTTTCATTAACTGCCAGTAATATGATTGAAGTTTTAGATATACTTGATATTTTTTGGTAATAATAATAATAATAATAACAATAATAATAATAATAATAATAATAATAATAATAATAATAATAATAATAATAATAATAATAATGATAATGCTTATGTTGTTGATATTATTATTATTATTATTATTATTATTATTGACTATTTTTTATTTATTTATTTTAATATTTTTTTTTACATGTTTAATGCATCTTCAATTTTCCACTGATAATAAAATAATTTCAGTATATATGTGTGTAATATTATATCAAGAATTGTCTACTATTTTGCATGCTGGTAATATATGTTTTAAACCACACCTCTATCAACCTTTAGCATTCCATTTATATTCTGCACACAGAACCATCCATGCACATGCATGTAATTAAAAAACAAAAAGATTTCTCTTCAAATGTGTAATGCAGCTGTTAGTATTTTTTTTATAAACTGCTCTGTAAGTTAACATATTATTACCTGTGCACTATAAACCATGTATCAATAATAATAATAAAAATGTATAAATAATGAATAAAGAATAAATAATTATTGAAGTAATAATAATAAAAAATGTATAAATAATGAATAAAAAATAAATAATTATTGAAGAAATAATAATAAAAAATGTATAAATAATGAATAAAAAATAAATAATTATTGAAGCAATAATAATAATAAAAAATGTATAAATAACGAATAAAGAATAAAAAAATGAAGTAATAATAATAATAATAATAATAATAATAAAAATGTATAAATAATGAATAAAGAATAAAGAAATATTAAAGTAAATATAATAAAATATATATATATATAGTTTTATTTTGTAAAACAGCTGAAAGATTACTAATTACATTAAACAAACAAATGGAGTTTACAGCAGAAATGGTATGAATACCAGATGCATACTTCAGTTTTCACTCTACCTCCATTTATGTTATTCTTTATAATATAATTATTTAAAAAATTGGGTCTTGATAGTTATATCACAACATATATATCTCTGTTTTGTTTTTCTATTCAAAAAGAAAACAAACCAAAAACAAAAAAACAACAGTCTCTGCTGTGTAATATAGTTTTATAGACTAATTCAGTCTGTTGTATTCATGGTTCATTTAGTGCAGGCAAACTAAGTTTCTTTGAATTTTTGCTTTTTCTCACAGCAGGTCACTTCAGTAAGGTGTGGGAAATACAGTCAGTATAAAAGGTCTTGAAGGTTATTCCAAAACAATTATATTATTTCTGTTTTATAATTCAGTGTAGGTAAACTAAGTTAATCTGCAAATTTTTTTCATTTTTTTTTCTTTTTCTCACAGTAGGTCAGTTCAGTATCATGTTGAAAACATTCTGTATAAAAGTGAGTAAACTATCAACATACATCTTAATTTACTTTTGGATTAAAGTGAGTTTCCATAATAAAAAGATGCTGTTTATATACCCTTTTTCATCAGTTTTATTATATAACTGAAGTGTTCTAGTTCTTAAGTAGGATTTATTTAATATTTAATTTAATTTATTTTTTATTTTATTTTTTTATCTTTATTAGATTATAGAATAAATACACAACACACATTCATTACAAACTTACATCCTACCTATCATCTACATTTATACTTACACTCATATACACACAAGCACATATTCACACACACACACACACACACACACACAGTAACAAACACACATAAACTGCCATACACAGATATATCCCCAGTTAACACACAATACATTACACATAATCCAAGACATAAAACACAATACATTATGACACAAATTTTTATACAGAGGTAATAATTAAATAACATAATACATACATATATTACATCTCATACATTATTATTTATTATTATTGTTTTTTCAGCAGTCACCATGACAGTATTCAAACTACATCAAGCAGTGATTATAACTTTCATCATCACGTTCACCATCACTGCCGAATCCACCAATAAGAATAAAGAAAAATCATGGCCTGAATCCTACATATCATCATCTCGTGGACATTATCCTAACCTCTTCTGTCGCATTAGTAAAGTTATTTTAGATGCCAAAAACAAAGTTTTCAAATACAAAAAGACAAATGATGAAAATGCTCTGAAAAATACCTGTCATTTCTCTGAAGACATTTGGCCTTTTGAGAATGTTTGGTTAAAAAATAATAATATGTCTGCTCCTGTCTGCAACTTGGAGTTTGATTCAGGATATATTTTTACAATGTACTATTTCTATGGAAGCAACTATTTCCATCTTCATTATGACATGTTGATGCCTGTTTATTCTGCTGTTTATCATACACAGTTCAAACAGACAGAGAACATTGTATTTATGCCTTCTGTTGAATCTAAAAGACTACAGGTGTGTTAATGAATACTTTATGAATATTTCTTTAAGACTTCAAGTATTTTATAAACAGTAGAAATATGATTATCGTAAACTGGATTAGAAAGGATTTACCATATTATTATTTTTAAGACTCTGAGATTTTTGATTTTTTGAAAGAATTAAAGTTTTATTATCAGTATTATTGAACAAATAATTTTTCATTTCTATTTGCATTATCAGTTGAATAATATTATATTGTTGTCTGTGTTTGTGTGACAGACAGACAGACAGACACACACACATTCTAATAGAAGTAAAGTTTTAACATTAGAAAGGTATCAGGAGTCATGTATTTAATATATAAACTTTTCTGTATTTCTAATAGTAATAGTTAAACATTTGTAATTTTATTATTTCTAGATGATTACCTGGGATACTGAAGCATTTAATAAACCTTCGTACTGGATGGACATGCTTGAGGTTTGGTATCAAAATTTTCATTAACTAATATTTTAAGTAATTTAAATATTACAAATTATGAATTTCTGAAAACATATTTAAAGAAATATCATCTTTACAGTATATTAATATTTAATAAATATTATTTCAGAAACATATTATTTAAAATAATAATAATAATAATTCATAATAATAATAATAATAATAATAATAATAATAATAATAATAATAATAATAATAATAATAAATAACTAAATAAATAAAAATAAATACCAGTAAGAATGAAATAAGTAACAATAAATAAATAGGAAAACAGTGACTAATATTTATAGTTTTTAAATTACTTCTGATTTTGTTTTCCTAGGTTTTGTCTGGATCACAGACACTGATGCCTCTAGATTCCAACCTGGCATCACAAGGCAAAACTATCTGTTTGAAATCAGCATATTTTGGGGTTTGTATTGCTAAACATACTGCATTATCTTAACATAAAACAGAATTAAAAATTATTTATCCAGTTAATAGATTTAAATTCTGCTATTAGATTTTAAAATAATTTCCATTATAATGCATCTATTTATACTTTTTATAGGTTAAATAGTAATTGTTGTTAATCCAGTATTATTTTAGTTTTTCTTTTTATAATCAAAGGTTTTAACAGATGTAATTTTGTTTTGTGAAGATCATTTAGACACATGGACATATTTTTGTGTGTGTGTGTGTGTGTGTACACATGTAGATTAATATATATTCCAAAATTATATCCATTAAAACTTTTGATTATGCAAAGAGAAATTCAAAAATACTTATACGTCAGATATTATTAATTAAATAAAACTTTTTTCTTGCCAAACAAAAATATAAATAACACCTGCTGTTAAGTATGTTCAAACAGTTAGAAATACTTACAGAAATAATGTATTTTATAATTTCAGACACCATCCATAAATATTGAAAATAGACAGTTTATTAATTCCTATATAAAATTTATCAAAACTCGACTCAAAGTGCCACATAACAGAATAAACTCAACAATGATTGGTATAATTTCAAGGTAAAGTGTATATCTGTAGATCCAGTCAAAGAACAAATGAATAAATGAATGAGTAAATAAAAAAAAAATAAAAATAAATAGATTTTTACTTATACTTTGAATAATTTATAATTTAGTTAAATTATATTCAAACAACAGAAACTTTATTCAGCCACACCATGAATTAATTACATATCTTTTGACACTGATCATTTATACATGAACAAAAATAGATTTTCAGTTATGGAACTTAGCAAATGCTCTTGCAGACAGTTTCTTTTATATTATTTTTAGGGCAAAAAAAATGTTACGACTGAGATCTAATATTAAATGATATTGACCACTGTGTATTTAACTAATTTACTTTAGACATACAAAATGTTATTCCTTTTTATTTTTTTCAGATCCAACAGAAGAAGGATTCTCAATGAAAATGATTTATTAGAAGCAGTTTCAAAATTTGCTCCAGTGGAAATGGTAGAGTTTGCTGGACAAAGTTTCAGGCATCAGGTAAATGTTTTCTCAGGTTTGTAAACTAAATGAATCAACTGAATTTCTTTATTTACTCTATTTTGACATTTTAATTTATGTTAAAGTGTTCATTTTTGCCATATGAATAAAGAGTCTTATAAACTTCTTTATATTTCAAAATTTTACAGTTTATTGTTTTATGCAACAAATATGCCAATAATAAAAAAAAAAAAAATGTTCAAATTGTTAAAACAATATTCAGTTTCAATGTGTTAATCTATCATTTATTAATTAGATTATTATTATTGTTATTTTTATTATTGTTATTATTATTATTATTATTATTATTATTATTATTATTATTATTATTACTACTTTTCAGGTTCAAAGTGTTCAGAAATACTCAGTTTTAGTAGGAGTGAATGGAGCTGGTCTCACTAACGCAATGTTTTTACCTCCTGGTGCTGTGGCTGTTCAGCTTGTTCCATACAATGCCACAGTGAACTACAAAACGTTTCAACAGATTCTGCAGAGCCGAGGCCCCTATCTTGAGTGGCACAACAAACATGCCCGCCTGACCCACGAGTCCCCACATGACATGTACAGAAGTTCTCCTGACACCACTGTACATGTCGAAGAATTTGTTAGTCTGATGAAACAGGCGCTGTCTCTCGTAAACAGCAACAGACATACGTATGATAGAAAAACTGAACTGTGACCTGGATAGAGGATTATTTATTTATTTATTTATTTATTTAAGGATATTGACGTTTTATTAATTTATTATATGCTTTTTGGTTTTTCTCTTGTCGTTTGTGATTCTGTTGGTGCTAATAACATTAATAAAATTGATAAACATTCTGGAAAATTTATTACTTTATTTTAATATTAAAATTTTATTTGAATTCATTGTTGTTATTTTTTTTTTTTAAATTGTGATTTTGTGTTTTTTTTTTATAAAGTTATGCCCTTTAGCAAATAATGCAAACGTGTGGCTGTTTGGTTAAAAAATATCGACTAAATTATCTAAACAATTATGAGAGAGAGTAGCTCTGTGACTAGATACCCAGCTTGGTTTCCAGAATCGGTTCTTGTCAATATGTCAGCTACTTTCTTGTCAAATGACCAGCACAGCTTTATCACATGAA
This sequence comes from Chrysomallon squamiferum, assembly GCA_012295275.1. Taxonomy (NCBI): domain Eukaryota; kingdom Metazoa; phylum Mollusca; class Gastropoda; order Neomphalida; family Peltospiridae; genus Chrysomallon; species Chrysomallon squamiferum. The sequence goes on from CM022669.1 coordinate 12,478,817, forward strand.
AATCTTGGAAGATTCTTAAAAATATCAGTAATATTAAGTGTCTCGTCTTATTATTCTTCTTCTTATTATTACTATTATACACAATCATTAAAATATATTTTGGCATCATAAAATAAACATTTAATTCATCCATTAATTTTGATCTGTGTGTAAGTATGTACTCCAAAATTATTATCATCAGTTGCAAATGATTTTTTTCTCATATATTTATGACATTCCAGAAAGCCAGTGTGTGCCTTGTATATAAAAACATTTGTTTTGAAATCAGAACAGAACAAACATAACATTATCAACAATCTAAATATATTTACAAATAAAGATACACTGAAACAGTTTTGGAAAACATCTGGTATGGTAGACTTTGGAAACAAAATACTTTTTGTTAATCTTCAGATATTCATGTGTGTGTTTCTTTGCAATCAATGCCATCATGATATACAAAAAATTCTAATTCAAATAAAATGCTGTATAATAACAATAGTGCAAGTTAATAAACAGGAAGATACAAAAATATTATAGTTATTATATTTTTTCAAAATTTAAATTATTTTATCATTATACAGCAGCATAGTGATTAGTATAACTTTATTACATGTCAGTTAAACATGGGTTGATAAAATAAGTATCGTGTTATTTTGAAAACTGTTGTTAATTCACTGATAAATAATAAATCAGTAAAATTATAATGTAAAAATAACTTTTTCTGAGGCAGAAATGTGTAAAGATATTTAAAAAAATAAATGACTCTCTTTGAAAATGACTAGTTATACAAATGAAATAATCTTGTAGAAAATATTTTGTAAAACTTCTCTCTTGATTCCATTACCAATGAATGTGCTGTTCTGTAAAGTATTACATAAATAATTCTGTGTAGGTAGTGTCAGAAAATTCCATTCTGCCCCTCACAAATAAAAAAATAAAAATAAAAATTAAATTAAATAAATAATAAATAAATAATAAATAAACAAATAAATAAATACAAATAATAAAAAATAAATGTCGAAGAAAAAATTTATCCCACATCATTAATTTTAATTTCAGTTTACATAAAAGTTACTTTATAATTAAATGAATATACAACTGAAAGATAAAAATGATAATTCCTGGAAAAAACCCAAAAGGCATTAGTAATTTATGCTAATGATTAATATATCCATAATTTTTTCCTGAAAGTAGAGAAAAAGAAAAGAAATCTGAACAAATAGTTTTTTGTTGTTGTTGTTGCTTTTTTTTGTTTGTTGTTTTTTTACATGACACATTTAAAATTTTCAAAATGCAACAAAAGTAAATACAACGTAATTCTGAACATAAAGAAAATAAATTTCAATTTTACTTGTACGTGAGATGGCTTTTTTTTTTTTTTCAGACTAAAGAGCATTATACAATCAATACATCTGAAAAAGATTAAATAAATAAGAAAATCTGTGTTAAAAAAACAGATAAACAGATATAAAAAGATTAACAAAATAAAAAGTGGATCTGTTCCAATAGAAAATACACGTTTTTACCTTAAAACAACAACAAACAAAAATTATATTATAGTAGAAGTAATAAATTAATAGTATAATAAAAGGAAATGTATAAATCTGAAAGGTTAAACCCAAACCTAAAGTGATTAATATGCAAAGTAAATAAATATCATTATCAGTATAGAAAGATACACAAAAATACTAAGAGGACAGACATGTGGACTGGAAAAAATAAAATAAAATAAATAAATAAATAAAAAGTAAAAACATAAACTAAAAAGTGTTAATTACAATATTTTGTTTCTCCAGGTACCAGAGTAAATGTGCATGTAAAGTGAGGTAATTATTTGATTACATTTTTACAAATTCTCAATTCCTATACATCTGATTTAAATCTACTTTATACTGCTGCTAATGTAATAATTTAAAGTTAATTTACAAATTATGAACATATTTATTTTAACAGCAATTACTCCTTTTAAACTTTAAATAATGGCAGTAGGAAATGCAGTTAAGTATATATCATAAAAAGTGACGAAATTAGTATTGTACTTTATTGTTACACCTTTTACAAATTTTCAGCCTTATATTTATTTCTTTTAAACCTTAATGTGAGTCCTCTTTCTCTTGACTGAACGACGAGGAAAGACAGAATACCACCCATAACAAACAAGCTTGTACAGAATGCAATTGATTGTACCTTATTTTACAAAACGAATAAGACAGTATTATTAACTGTTGCTCATACAGCCTCATATATACTAACCATTAAGTCCCCATGATCCAGTTTTTTTGTTGTTTTGCCATTTATTTGTTAATCTGTTTTTTGATGTGAAAGAATATTTCGTTTTTGTCTCCCAGGAATTCAGAACACAGTAGATCTTACTTTGCTGTGAGAGCTGCATACCTTTGGTTGAGAGGATTTTCTGGAGATTTCATCCACTGTTTCTTAAGCTGTTGCTTGAGCTGAGACAATCTCATATTAGGATTTTCTTTTTTCAAAATGGGCAGGTTAATTTCTTCAAACTTGGCATACGCAGCCTTCACGCGCTTTTCTGGATGTTTGTCCACAGCTGGGTCCTGGACACTGTTTGAAATGAATAAATAAAAATAAATATTAAAGATGTTCAGTATTTTCAAACCTTTTTTTTTCGCTTAATTTGCATATATTTCCTCTATTACAGATTTGGAACCATTTATCAAAATGTGTGCTTTATTAAAATATAAAAATTATTCTTTTCATCTGTCTGTAAAGTATGTAATAAAAACTAATAATGAAGACTAAATTAAGAACAAAAGCAAGGAAAATGTCAGCATTCTCACGTAAGCAAGGAAATGGCTTCATCAACGTTCTGGGCAACTTCTCCATCCATAACCAAACGGTTGACATTTTCTTGCAGTGGTACTTCATCGTGCATCTGAGTGGCAGACTTCTCTGCTGTAATAACAAAAATAATATTAAGGATAATAACAACGACAACCATAGTAACAAAAGGTAACAGTAAAAGTAAACATTGATGTTGTTGGTTTTTAAAAAAAAAAAAATTTCAATAATGCATCATTAATACATAGACAAGAAAGTTTAAAATAACTGCTTTGAGCACATTTTTTAATAAATTATTAATAACTTTCATCCATAAAAAAGAAAAGAAAAAAGAAACAAGAAGAGAAAAACAAAGAAAGAAGGCAGTCACTAGATACATTAAACAATGACTTAAATGTACCCTTCCTATACATGTTCCAAACTTGAAACCTGATCTATAGGTACTATTAACAACTTCTACAATACATGTAAATCATACTGACTACTGCATTCCAGAATACTTAATGTGACTGTAAAAATACAGTTTACTGTGTTTCCAGTATGTTAGATTTTTTTAATATTTTCATAAAATAATGTTTGATCAAAGAACAGATGCCAAACCTGCAGATAAAGAATACAAAATGATCATCAGTATCAAATTTAATGAAATTTAGAAATACATCAGTTTTAAAAAATAAGACTTACCTAATTCTGCCTGCTGTCTTTCCTGGAGGGCATCAATTTCTGCTCTGGTGATCTTGTTGGATGTTTCTCTAGATTTGGCACTTTTCAGTGCACTCATCTCTTCATCGTGAAGTTTCTGCAGTTCTTTCTTCTTCTCCAGCTGCTCAATGCGTTTCTTTTCCCGTTCTTCCTGGATTATATAAAATACACAACATTTTAATGAACACTGGCCTCATTCAGATATTATCTTGAGATGTTTACTGTAAACCTTGAATTTATGATGATTCTGATCTGATTCATGTTTATTAATGTTCCATGATCTTTATTTTACTATATTTCATGGCAACTGTTTACATTTGTTTTTTAATAATAATAATAATAAATGTTCTCAAATAATAAGGTTATGGCAACAAAACAAAAAATCTAATGGATACTAACTAACAAAGGTTTTTTTAAAATTATTATTATTTTATTATTTGCTTGCTTGTAAGATTTTAAACAATTCACATACTTTTCGTTGTTGTTTTCTGGCAACGTGTTTATCATCATCCACCCAGAGAGCATCTTCTTTTTCTTTCTGAATTCGTTCCTGTTCAGCAAGTCTTTGTGCTTCTTTCCTCGCTCTGGCCTCTACGGCCTTCGAGTTTTCTCCTTTGAATTTCTTAGGCATTACTTATTATTAAGTCTAAAAAAATTAAAGACAACAAAAAAATTAGTTATTAAGACATCTTTAATGTTAGTAAACTGCAAGATTACTTTCTAATATTCGGACATTGACAGGATTTTATTAAATTAACAATGCCAATATGGCAATAGTAATAATACAGTTTTTGTAATGTTTAATCTTACAAATTAATGAAATGAGCATAAGCAACATATTTATTCTTAATTATCAAAATTTTGATCATGACCGATTATGACACTGACACTGTGACAGTGAACGAGTAATTGACAGTCAGAATTTAGGTGACCATAATCGTCCCTAAAATTGTACTTAAGTAATAGCACAGATTTATTGCATCAAACAGAATATGAAGACTCTACTCGAATAACGATAACATTATATGTTTGGATATAAATCTTAATCAGAAAAGAAAGCTACAATCTACATACAATGTTTACAAGAAACCGGAACCGGAAGCTTATCGCCGAGATCGATGATGCGTTTAGCAATGAGAACTTTCACATACTTCGATTTTTTTTTTTTTTTTTTTTTTTTTTTGGTTAACGACTATATCAGATTAAAATGAAGATGCCCTTTTTTGTGTGATAATTAATACAATTATTTAAAAAGTCTATGTTAATAAAGATGTGCATATACTATTAATAATTTTTCTAACATATATTTTTAGTAAGGAAGGATATGGCTGATGAATCCCTAAACGACGGAAAATTGAAAGGACCCCATTTGATAAAATACCTACAAAGTGACTTACTTTAAAATTTTATATATTTTTGGCAAAGAAAAATTGTTCGAATTTTAATGCAAATAGTATAGTGTGCTTGATCTTCGTCTAAAAAGGAAATATGACTGACGTTAGACCGTTTAATGTGGAAATAAATGTCCATGAAATTTGAAAAAGGTCACTTAGACAGATATACAGAATTAAAATATAAGAAGAATTTGATTGTAAAAAGGATTATGGATTTTATTTTATTATAACAATTCAAAATATTCGAATTCGTGAGAATAAAATGTTAAAGAACTATTTGAAAATAAAAATAAAATTAGAAGGGGAGCAACTCTTTCTAACATATTTATCCAAGTTAGGTAGGTTCGGAGTTGGAATGATTTTTCTTGTTAAAAAGAAATTCTTAGTACTATAATTCCATAATTTGATTTCATTAATACTTGCAAGTTTTGTAACGTGTGTGTATATGTATATGTGTAATATTAAACTCTGATATACTACTGTACTTTGTTGTGCAAAACCATGTTGCTGAGTGATGCCATATATTAATATACATGTATATAAAAATATTGCATGAATAAACAGTATTTTCAAAAGTTCTTTTAAGGTTTTTTTTAAAGCAGCTATACAGAATAATTAAATAAGGTGTCATTTTTTTCCAAATCTGCAGTGCCATTTCTTCTGGGTGCCATTTTTTTTACAAGTGCTGTTTTTTTTGGTGCCATTTTTTCCAGTGCCACATTTTCCATACCCCATATGAAGAGTGAGGAAAGTTATATGTATTTTATGTATTATATATTTTATTTTTAATTAACATTGTGAGATCTTGTGTATGCACCTTCTAACAAACAAACAAAACATGTCTTTGATAAAAGTCATGGTGAAATAATGGTATGTATTTCCTTATCACTCATTCAATGATTATTTGAGGTATTTTATGCCCATGGGATACCAGAAGTGACAGAATGATGTTTATTTCCATACTACTCAATCAAATGATTATTTATGACTATAGCAATGAAAACTGGATCCTGCTAAATGTATTTCGAATTACCATTTTGATGAAAACTATTCCATTAGGTTTAAACTGATCTGTCTGGGTAAGTCTAATTAATGTTTTTAAAGTCTTATCAAATGATTAATCTTGATTTATTTTATTGAGTATGTTTTATCTTATTTTTTCATCTGGTACTGAATACCAAGAAAAAAGGTAAAATCTGAAATAAATGCATAAATCTTGGACACTAAAATATTTTCACAAAACAAAGAAATGATGATGATGATAATAATAATAATAATAATAATAAATAAATAAATACAAACTAGGAAGTAAAAATAATTTAAAAAAATATACATTAACCAACATATTTTAAGATTAAACTAATAATTTTTTAAAATTTATCTGTTCATGTGTCTTTATTTTATATAACTATTTAAAAATAAATAAATAAATAAATAATAAAATTATCTAGTTTTTGTCTTTCTTTCTTTTGATTTTGCATATTTTTTCTTTCTTTTTTTCTGTTTTCTTTACATCTAATGTTTTCAGACTTTGCACTTCCTTTTTTTTTTTCAATATACATTTTCTTAAAATACTTTAAGTACCAGGCAAACTCACAAAGCTACAATTGTTGGAAAATACCTTTGAGAATGAACAGAAACAGTTAAAAGAAATTCTGAGATTAACATGCTCTGATTATTTGTAGCAAAGCATTATCTGCAAATGCCACCCAAAGCACTTGCATTTTCAAGTGGCCTTTTCTTTTTCTTAACTTTTATTTTTTTTTTCTTCATCTTCAGACTTTTGAGAATCTCCAGAGCAGTTAGAACAGGATATTTATATTTCAAATTCCACCAGTTTGGTCAATTTCTCAAGAGCCTGAAGTGAGGAATTTTAATTGATTTAAAAATGCAGTTTATTTTTTTATTTTTTTTAAGACAAGAATGACTTTAGTGCTTTTAAATAATATATATTTGTTTTAATTACATGTATCAGTTTATACAGAAAGAAGAAAAAATTGTGGAAAAGAAAAAGACACATGACAAAATAGTAATGGAAACATTAAAATACAATTTAAACAGAAGCCCCCTCCCAAAAAAAAAAAAAAAAAAAAAAAAAAAAAAAAAAAAAGTAAAAAGATATGAAATACAAAATAATATAATAATAATAAAAAAAAAAAAAAAAAATAAAATAAAAAAAATATATATATATATATATATATATATATATAAATCAATTTTAAAAAGTTCTGTAGAAAAACTGACATAAAACTATTTCATTTAAAAAAAAGAAGTATGTATGTGTGTGTGTGTGTGTGTTGTGTGTGATGACTAAGATTATTCAGTTTATTTTATTTATTTTTTAAATTTAATGTTTTTATTGATTACAATATTTCATTATTTATTTTTCCATTCAACCACCTGACTGGTCTCCATTTCAGTTACAGCCTCTCAACTGATTTATACTATTTTTTTTTTTTTTTTTTTTTTTTTTTTATTTGTTGGCTTTGTTTGTTTTTTTTTTTTTTTTTTTTTAATTTTTTTTTAATTTTTTATTTATGGAAAAACAAAAATGAAAAATTCCTTATTGTGAACTGAATAAAGAAGTTGACACTGTCCTGCCATAATAAATTTAAAAGGAAAAAATAAATAGATAAGTAAATAAATAATAATAATAACAACAACAACAATAAATAAATAAATAAATAAATAAATAAATTAATTAATTAATTAATTAATGAATAAATAAATTTTGAAAAAAAAAAATCAATTTTAAAAAGGTTTGAAGAAAAACTGAAATAATTACATAAGTCTTACATTTGTTTTAATTACATGGACTGGCTTATACAGAAAGAAGAAAAAATGAATTAAGAAAAGAATGCTTGACAAAACAGTAAAGGAAACATTAAAAATAGTTTGCTTGTTTGTTTTTTTGTTTGTGTTCTGTTTTTTTTTGTGTTTTTTTATTTATTCTTATTTTTTGAAAGGTAAATATGAAAAAATTTCTTATTGTGAATTGAATTAAAAAGTTGACAATGTACTGTCATAAAAAAAAAAAAGTAAAAAAAAAGTAAAAGTAAAACATTAATTAAATAATCATAAATAATAACTGATAATTAGATAAATTAATTTAAAAAAATATATATAAAAATTTACTGAAATAATAAATAAATAAATAAAATTAAGGCTCAAATAAGGATTTCAGATAATAAAACACGCTCTAGCAAATTTACATCAAGGAAAATGTATAGCCAACAAAACCACCAACAAAGAAAAAAACATAATTTAGAAGTAGATGCACATTTCATGTTTTTTATCGCACAAACTAAAAGCACCTAGGAATGAAAGACATTGACAGATGTGTGTCTCATCAAAATGTTCTTTACTGGGGTGAATGTTCGTCACAGGGCAGTACCCTAAAACTAGAACATGTACGTAGTAACAGTAACTTCACTTTTAATTTATTTTCTTTCCAGTTCACTTTACTGCCAAGTACATTAACCTTTCATTTTAAAAAACAATTCATTAACATACACATCTCATCTACAACAATTTGTTCTTGTTGATAACCTTTTAGTACTGTTTCATCAACAGATGTATTTTTTTTGTGTTGTGAAAGTAAGTGTATTGTACGTAACAGACAGTATATAATTCTAAATAACTGACAAGCTGTTGTAAGATATAATGACATGTCTAGAAATGTTTGGACAGGTATTTAAATTTTTACCCTCATGAACAGTTAAAAGATAATCATGATATATAGGTTGTATATTCTTGGTTATGACCACAGTGGAATGATCTTAACTTCAGAAACACTGTTGTGATGGATGTGTATTCGTGGAATATACTGTAAATTGGTGTATGTAAATTAGTCCTGATGTTATAATGACAGGTTTAAGATGTGTTATTACTGTCAGTCGACTGCTTTTAAGCTTTGTAGTTTGTACTTGAACATAAACTAGAACAAATTATCCCATCTTGTACAGCAATCTTTGTTGAGGTCAGAGGCTCAATACATAACAAACATGCTTGAGCACACAAACACACAATAAATTAAAGTCTTCTAATTTTTTTTTTAAATATTCCTGTCCCTTTAGAAAGGTGTACAGAATTCAATTTTGCTAAAATAATCAAACTCACTGTTGGCAATAAAACCAAAGCAAATTTAATGGTTTTTATTTAATTACAAAACATAAAGACATGGAGCTTATTGGCCATTGTCTGGAACATTGACACCAGTCCGATAAGGCATAAATCCTAAAATTCAAATATCATTAAAAGTCAGATGACATTCACTTTCCATTACCAGAAAAACTACAAACATTTGTTAAAATAAAAAAATTAATAAAGAACATAACTACATTACATGTATATTACTTGTTCTCATTTTACACACACACACACACTAAATTAATTATAACCTAGGATAACTGCAGCATAGACCTATGCTTTATTACAGTCATTTCAAAGGTGTGGGTCCCCTATAGATGGCTACAATATCAACATTGTGTCAGTGGGCATTTCTGAAGGGGCAACAGAGAAACTTCTTTCCAAGGCCTCCTATCTTTCATTCAAAGGAATTGGGGGGCACTGGAGATGAAGTGAACAGTAAACCAAATGAGTTTGAGGATCACTGTTATAAAGTAATGATCTTATACAAATCTCTAATAGGACCCAAACATTTTAGAAATACATCAAAGACAGATTTAAAAAATAAAAAACAAAAAATTAGACAAATTACATATAAATCATTGATAATTTAAAGTTTAGAACTATGACAAATTAATAATAGTACAATGTCAAGTTAAGTTATATCCTATATAAAATTAAAGTACAGAAATAATTTAAAATTATTTAAAGCAAATTATATTCTAGAAGCAAAAACAATTAATATGAGTCAGAAACTTTGAAACGGCTTTGATATAAGTTAGTAAATAAAACATTTCTTTATTTCTTTATTTATTTATTTTTATTTAGTTATCTTTTAATTTTTTTTTTAAAGATTTTTCTTCCACGTTTGATTTATGTAGGCTTAGCGAGTTTTTGCATTTTTGTGTTTTTAATCAACATTTATGCATAAACTAAGCAAATGATTTAAATGTTCTAGATAGGCAGTCAGGAGCTATGACATAATGTAGAGTTATGTAAACTATTTTTTTAATCTGCTTGATCTTCAATTTAATTAACAACACAAGCAGTAAAAATGTTTTCCAAAGTATGCTGTTCTTTAATTAACCATAGGTCAGAGATAAGATTGTGTCTTCTATTTGTGAATTTACAGCTATCTTTAAATGTATTGCGCAATTTACCATTTCCTCAAGTTGTACCGTAAAACACTGAAAAATTAAACCAGAATAAAGAAAAATTGTATAAATACATAGAAAGAGGAAAACTTTCTTACATAAATCTGAATAGTTACAGTTCTGCAATGAATGCATAAATAAATATATGGACAGACAGACAAATTTTGAAATCAACTGAAATAAATTAAGACAGATATATGGAAGTCATACAGACATATATATAGAGAGAGAGAGACATACAGACAGAAAGATGAATGGATGGATATATATATGTATATATATATGTAAACAGGGAAAGAGTCAAACACAAAGCTAGAAAAACAGAGAAACAGAGAAAACAAATTGATAGATATAAATAGGACAGACATAGACAGACAGGTAAATAACAAATTTCCTCGAGAAGCCCTATTAAAACTTTGCTGAATATAGACAGTTAGATAAATACTTACTGACTAAACATTTTAAAACCTGATTTACTAACCTAAAATACATAAATACTTAAGTGATAATAAAACATTAAACACTATACGAAAATACTATTAACTAAATGTTTCAGATAACAAATATTATTGAGTAAACACTAGATCTGCTACTGATTAAACAGTCTAAAACATAAATTTTTACACTAAACACGTAATTAAAACAATGTTGAAATACTATCAGCTGAATCTTAAATTCCAACAAGACACGAACATTGTTGAATCTGCAAAAGATTGAAATGTCTACATAACAGTAATTACCTCTGCATTGCTTGTGGTTATTTATGACTAATTTTAAAATAATTTAATCCCTAACCCACAGTCAAAGGAATCAAATAAAAGCAAAGGTTTTAAGTCTTCTTTAAACTATCTCAGAATCTATACGTATATATTTCAGTTGTTCTTTTGTTGTTTTTTTCTTTTCTTTTGCTATTGTTGTTGTTGTTGTTGTTTTGGGGTTTTTTTCTTTTTCCTGTGTATATATATATATATATATATATATATTTCAGTTTTCTTTTTTTGTTTTACTGTAATTGTTTCCCCTTAAAATTCCCCATGTTCCTATCTTCTTCTACAACATACTATTTACAAAATATTCTATGTAGTGACATAATCATTACTAATTAAAGAAATAAAAATAAAATAAAACAAGAAGAAAACATTATTTAGCATGTGTGTTAAACAATTTGTGCTGCCAACGCATTTCTGTAGCTTTACTTAACATGCTGTTAACAAACTATTATTTTATTTTTTATTATTCATTAAGACGATATGCTGTTAAATAAACAGTCTGTTTAAAATAATTTGTTCTGATAATAAGGAAGATGTATTGCTTTGTTTATTCTGCTATTAACAAATAAGTTATTTCTTTTATCCTGCAGTCCTAAATAATATAAAAACTAAATCAAATTAACAGTTTTATTTCTCAACTCACCGCTCTTGATAGTAGTAGATTCACACATTTTGTGTTTGTTGTTTGCCTACAAAAACTATACATCAAAACAAAAAATAGTTCATAAATAACAAAAAAAGTATGTTTTAAATGAAAACAGAAAAAAGTAACTTCAAACAAAATTAAGACACGTGTGCACATCCTCACACACACACACACACACACACACACACACACACACACACACACACATTCTAAAATCACAATAAACACAGGCACATTATGATGACTAGATAAATTTTTTTATTTTTTATCCCTGACCAAAAATATAGTTTTTTGGTACAGAACTATTTTTATTTGTATATTTTACCTGTTACTTAAACACACATACACATGTGTTCTGTGTGTGTGTGTGTGTGTGTATGTTACTGAAAACAAAAAAATAAAATAAAGAAATTTATCTAGTCATCATATCTTGCCACTATTTATATTAATTACGTGTTAAATAAACACTCTTTGTAACAAAATTTGTACAATATTAACTAAGATGTGTTGCTATGTTTATTGTTCCATTAATAAACATTTTGTAGCCAGTGACATAACTACTTCTGATTAATGGAATGTGATGCTATTCTTCTACTTAAAATTCATTATCTTCTGACATAATTACTGGTGAATGGAAAAGGTTTGTTTAAAAATACACATTCCAGAAGAAGCGATATAATCATTGCTGATCAAGAGAATGCACCATTTTGGTTTTAATTAACATTCTGAATTATCTGAGATAATTAATACTGACTGAATGATTAGTGGGTACAAATATCTCTAAAATGATGATGATAATAATAATAAAAAAAAAATTAATAATAATACACCAAAAAAAATTAATAATAATAATCATCATCATCATCATTATAATGATATAAACAAACAAACATTAAAAAAATAAATGAATTATTATTTAAAGAAGAAGAAAAAGAAGAAGAAGAAGAAAAAGAAGAAGAGGAAGAAGAAGACATAGAAGAATGGAATAAAATAAACGTTTGTTTCGCGTTATTTCAACAAACATATCTTAATCTATTTACGTAAGCACTGCATCTGTACGTGAAGAACTTGTGGGTTACACTGACCTGCTGGCAAATTCCGGAAGTGAGCGTATTTTTGTTTGAATGTCAGAAACAACTATGTTGAATGAAATCAACTGTTTTGCTTGTCATTCAGTGCAGTATCGCTTGGCAAGGAATGCCAAACCATAACTTGATAGGTTGGGCCTGTTTCATTGGAATAAACATCGATTAATAGGAATAGATTGTGCCCAGTGCTGTCTGTATTATTTTTATATTATTATTATCATTAGGTCTACTTCTTTTCTATTTATATATATATATATATATACACAAAAAAAAAAAAAAAAAAAAAAAAAATAAAAATAATAATAATAATAATAATAATAATAACAATAATCTTATTCTGATTATTAATGTCAAACCTAACTTTCATAATTTAGTTTCTATACTAAAAATACGTGTCCACTGTCTGCATCTGAAATGCAAAATATATTTTGTTTTATTTCTTGCTGCATTCATATGCAAAGATTTATCCCTTCCTGTTTATTTGATACTGCTTAATTATACTAATGAGTAGCAAATTTATATGGTGTGAGATCATATTTTTCTTCTTCTGACTTTTTGTTTCCTTTCCAAAAATTCAAAATTTCAGTGGAATAATAATGTGTTACTTAAATATTGTCATTTCTAGCAGATGAAGAACCAGAATGTCATAGAAAGTTCCCTATATATTTTTTGTTTCTTCTTCTTAATAAAATAAACAAATAAATAAATATTACTTAATAGTTTTTTTCCAGTCTTACCATTAATTATTACCATCCAAAGAATTTAATGTTTATACATATTACAGACATACACTTATGCTTTTCATAAACTGACCATAATTCATATAGATCTTCTGACTACAATTTAATTAATTGTATAACCAGTTTGACAATTATGATCAATGCAAACCTTTTTGTTGGTTCTGCATTGAAAACTTTATGAACACAATGCACTGCAGTGAGCATAATTTTATCAACATAACTTGGGATTATGCAACATTGGTCAAGAGTCATTTATAGTTAAATTCTAATATACATAGGGAAAAAACAATGTAAAAAAATAAATGATGAAAACTGATTTTACTATGATACCTTTGTCAGTAAAACCACACTTGCAATGATAACATAGAATTATGCAACAAGCTTTATTTATAGTTAAATAATAGATTGCACAGCAAAATGAAAAAAATGATGGAAACAGATTCTGCTATAAACAAATTATTCAGCATAGCATTTGACAATTATTTAAAGCTCAATAATAATTTACAAAGTAAAGAACAAATAATAAAAAAATCATTAATTCTACTTAAACAAACTTTATCAATAATATTAATTATTTTCAGTAACAGTGTGGAATTATTTAACGTAAATGTACTGGTAGTCTGGGGCTGTTCTCTTACGAAAGATTCAGAACCCTAATTCAAGAGGGCCCCAGAAGCGCCTTTAGTCGACTTTTCTTTTGAACTGTAATCAAAATCTGAGATGTGTCTAATTTTTTAAAACCAGTCATGGAACATTCGTTACATTGCCACAAAAGATGATAAAAGTAGTTACCCTGATCTCGTTGTTGCTTGCAAAAGGCCCCCAGAATGGTTCAACCTTCAGGACAACAAAAGTGAAGTCCGCCATTGCTGGTAGTACTACTACTAAAAAAAAAAAAAAAAAAAAAAAAAAAAATATATATATATATATAAACAAAAGGTTACTCTGGAAAGAAATAACAAATGAAAATCATTCATTCCACAACATAGAAAAAAAAAGAAGAAAAAAACCTCAGAAATATTACTGATTTTGGTTAAAACGGAATTACGTAACAAATAAAATACTTGTAGTACGAACATCGTTTAAGGCAACATTAAAAAAAAGAGTTGAACAATAGCTTATTTGGGAAAGACAGAAAAGAAAATAAATAACAGAAACTCATTCATTGAACAAAAACACGTACACCGGTAGTAGAAACACAGTTTAAAGCGTCATTAAAGACTAAAACAATAGTCCAGTAATGTGATGCTAGCAGACTTCACCTAACCGCGTTATTGTTGAGGTGGAGTGGGAGGCGGATGTCATTATCACATTCAAGTGTTTTTCGCTCTTTAAGTCGTGAATTTACGTCTTAGAAATCGGATGAAAACAGCAACAGATGACGAAAATGGCGTTGCTCATTCTCAAAAGGAATTGAAATATTTTGATACATCCAGCTGATTACACGTTTCCTGTAATGATGATTATTTTTTTAATTATGTTCATTTTAGATTTATGTTTTAGACAGGAAACGAAAAGGAAAGAAAGAAGAAAGTAACAACAACAACAAGATCAACAGAAAACCTCCAAAATGACATACATTATATGCTTCTTTCTCAGGAGAAATTGAAATGTTTAGTTTTAAACTGAATTACAAAGAATAAAAGAAAGATGAAAACACAAATGATGAAAATCATATGTTTTGAATTAGTTCTGGACGGAAAAGTGAATAAAAGACATTTAACAATTCAGCTAACTGAACTAAAGCCCCTCTTAAAAAAAAAAAAAAAAAAACGGAAAATAAATTACTCCAGAAACCCAACAAAAAACCGCAACAACAACAAAACCAATAATAATAATAATAATAATAATAATAATAATAAAATCTTTAAAAATTATATACAATGGTGGTGCATTTAAAATTATTCATATTAATGAACCCAAAAATTGTTATAATTAAATCAGTTTATATTTTTTTCTCATACATTTGTCATTTTTTCTATCATTTATCACTGTTCTCTATGGTTGTTCATTGAAAAATAATTAATTTTCATACCTTCATATTTCAATATTTTTTTAAACATAATTTTGCCATTTATTCATTTAAAATTAACTCTTTTTTTCTGAATATATGTTGATAAAAATAATTTTCAATTATAAATCAAAAACTGTCATATAAATGATTTAAAAAAAAAAAAAAAAAAAAAATTTTTTATTTTTGATCAAATATTAAATTATTATTATTATTATTATTATTATTTTTTTATAAGTGTCAAAAATGATATAATATTATAATAATGTAAGCTTAATGTCTCCAGCAGTAAAGGGTTCTTTTACATTCAGTATCTGAGGGATAGGATAGCACATTTACTGAAACCAGTGATACACCAGAGAAACGAGAGCAAGGAATTTTTTTTATATCCAATCTCTCAAAAGATGGGACAACACGTGTCATGGTCTTTATCATGCCTTCCATACCTAGTGGCTGAAATATAAAGAATTCTAATACTTACACCAATGGGACAAAAGCCTTTAACCTCACACTTTTAATGATGCATTTTAGAATTGTGTAGCAGTTTCAGAATGTTGCACAGAAATTTATAATGTAATAATGAATAAAATATTTGCTGTACACTATGTTTGATATTAATTTCTTTTTCTTTTCTGTTATTTTTTTCTTCTTCATCATCATCTTCTTCTTATTCTTCTGCTTCTACTTTTCATTATTATTATTTTTATTATTTTTTAATTTTGTTTTTCTTTATCATCATCATCATCATCATCTTATTATTATTATTATATTTTTCTTCTACTTATTATTATTATTAATTTTTTTTTTCTCCTTCTTTTAAAAAGAATAGCTTATTGACATGTAACATATTAGTAATTCGAGGATGGTCTCTGACCCATTGCTGAATCACTGATAAAACATGAGTAATGGTGTAGTCTGTGACAGATGTTGAAACATTCATTCTTTCATCAGGTTTGAGAAAACAGAAGAGAAAGAATGAAAATGGGATGGTGATCGTTCACAGATACCAAGCTGTACATTTTTCAACAGATGTTTAGCATGCCAGGAAGTGGGGAGGAACTAACTGTAATAAGTTCTAGGAGTTGAGTAAATGAGAGAGAGAGAGAGAGAGAGAGAGAGAGAGAGAGAGAGAGAGAGAGAGAGAGAGAGAGAGAGAGAGAGAGAGAGGGAGGGAGGGGGAGGGAGGGAGAGAGAGAGAGAGAGAGAGAGAGAGAGAGAGAGAGAAGATTTAAATATATATAGAGAGAGAGAGAGAATGAATGTGTTTGAAAGACCGACAAAGACCTTGGGTATGATACAGATGAGAGTATTATATATTAAGCAACAAATAAACAAATATTAATTTACTTTATATATATTCAGAAACTTTAACGGAAGCTCACTTTGTATTAATTTAGAAATAGCAATTTTCATATTCAGAAATTAACAAAATGATATAACAAATTTACATTCTACACAAATGAAATTTTATGTTAATAAAAATGCATTAATTAATAATAAAATGCAATTGTATAATACTCTAAACTATTTAAATTAACAATAATAGTAATAAAAACATAAATTTGGTAAAAAGAAAGGTAATCTGAATTAAATTTCAGTGACACATACACACAAAAAAAATATATATATTTCATATAAATTGCATAGATATTTTATGATAAAATTTTATTCACTGTATTTCAGATATATAATATTAATTTTAATTAACAATTATAAATAATTATTACTGATAAATAAGCTTTTAACATATAGAAATATTTTTTCTGGTTTTGGAGGTGTTTGGTTTTAAAAATATGTTTTGGCATGTTTTGGCTGTCCTCATTACTTGTTCACAAGAATTTCTTTTAAAATTCTTGTGTTGTTTTTAATGTGAAATCATGTCTGCATAAACTTAACACAATCCTCAACAAAAAACTGTAGATTTAAAAAAGAGTAAAAAGTATACTAATAATAAAAAACTCCAGTAATAATAATAATTAATAATAATAATTCAAATTACAATAAAATAAATAAATAAATATATAATTAAAAAATGAAGTAAAATAAAAGTACGAATAAATTTGAATTAAAAAAGAAAAAAATGTTTAATATTCCTTTTTTTTTTCTTTTTTTTAAATTTTCATTCATTTTCTTTCTTTTTCTTTTTTTTTTTTTGTTTTTGTTCTCAATAACTCCAAAAAAAGTATGCCTTTTCTACCTCCAGTAAAAAAAGACTTCAAAGATGAACTGAGTGCACAAACATAAATTTTCTTTCTCAAGAAAGAGGTAACAAGACACTAGAACTGGTTTTGTTACTGGATCTTGCTGATTCTAATTAATCATTGCTTAAATACTTCATTGATAGTTTATGCCTCTTTAATTTCCTCCCATTAGGAGCGTGTCACAAAAACCAGTATCACTTCTGTGACCCAGCAGTGATGGTGTATAAATTGTTTTGTTGTTATTGTTATTTGAAACTGTGGGGTATTTTGTTTAGCATATTCTGTTTCTTTTTTTTTCTTTTATATTGTCTTTATAAAAAAACAACAATAAAAAAACAGAGTAAATTATGTGCACAAAAATCTGTGAAAATGTATATGCTTGAGATTCAGAGAGAGAGAGTATGAATGAATGCATATATGTGGTTTTTTTTGTGCAATGGCAAAAGTGGACCATCTCTCTCTCTCTCTCTCTCTCTCTCTCTCTCTCTCTCTCTCTCTCTCTCTCTCTCTCTCTCTCTCTCTCTCTCTCTCTCTCTCTCTCTCTCTCTCATAGTCCCTATCTCTTTTTCCCAGTTCTGTCTCTATCTATCTCTCCATCCTCTTTACCTGTCTCTCTTTCTCCTTCAGTTTCTCTCTCTCTTCTCTATCAAAAGCAGCATAATAAATTAGCACAACTCTGCTGTTTAATTATACACATGTAAATGGACTCCTTAACCTGCACAAGTTTTAATAAAGTCTGCTAATCCCTATATGTTATACGATAACCACATCTTCAAGATAAATTATGTTACTATTATCTTTGCATTTGCATTATGTGATGACTTAAGTGCAGTCCCTTTGATACATAATCTATGGCATGGTTTCCCAACAATAGGAATTTAGTCAGGTGTTAAATCTGGGATAATCTCTTTTGGATTATAAACAACCAGGGATTTCTAAGCCTAGAACAGATAATACATCAATCACTGTTGAGGGTAATCTCAGGTACTTTGATGTTGACAAACCATTCATCTTTTGTATTTTAATGTTTCAGACTTAACAAATTGTTCTCTTAATTTTAATATTTAAAAATGAATTACCTCAGATAATAATAAATTTGATATATATTTGAAATATAAATTTGATAGTATGAATATGGGTTAAAATAAACTGAGAGGGAGAGAGAGAGACAGAGAGAGAGAGATAGAGAGTCAGACAGAAAGAGAGAGAGAAAAGCAAAAAAAAAGAAACTGATAGAGAGACAAAAAAATAAAAGAGAGAGAAACAGAGGAGAGAGAGAGAGATAGAAGAGTTTGCAGTGCACATATATATGATACAGATACTGTTTTACTCATGTTTTTTTTAAAATTTATAATTAATAAATTTAAATAATGGCTTAATTTTTCTCTCTTTCTACCTAGCTCTCCCTTTTTCGTTGTGAAAAGGTTAAACATCTAAATTTATAACGATATGTGCATTGTCTTGCTTGAGCCTCCTATTCTGATCAGACTTGAACCGTGTACTTGGTTATTATATCAAAACAGAACAAAATATGTAATTAAAAAAATGGTCACAAGAGACAGAGAGAGAGACACAACTTGTGGATTATAATTTGAAAATAAATAACAAAATACTTAATTAAAAACAATCAAAATAGAATATCAGCAACTTACAGTTTTATAACAAACAAATAAAGCACAAATTAAAAATGCATCTCACATAAATTATACATCATATTTGATTTTAATTCAAAAATAAATAACTGAATACTAAATTTTAATATGATATGTTATTGAATTATAATTTTTAAATTAATAGTCAGATATTTAATTAAAAAATGGACTGCACATTTGTTATTATAACCTGTGTTTTTTTTTGTATGAGATAAATACCTCACATATTTAGTAATATTTATTAATTGTAACTGAATAATAACTGCTGACAGTTATAGAAAGGCACGTAAACATGTTATAAGAACTATTGAAAATACACTGCAATAGACATTTGTAATAGGTGTATTTATAGAAATAATCAGTGACAAACAGACACACAGACAAACATACAGAGAGATCCATATGCAAACATTAAAATATGTAACAGACACATACATACAAACATAAATACAAACATATTCACATATGTATGTGCATATGTATAGGTGTGTATGTGTGTGTATATAAGTGTGTATGTGTGTATGTATATATGTGTGTATGTGTGTATGTATGTATATATGTATATAAACACTTTTTTTTAGGTATGTACGTATGAACTGAAATAAATCACATTGTACTGTCATTATTAAAATGGCTTACATACTGGAATGCATTCTCTTTTCAGATTAAGTTTTTCTCACTTACAGATTACTGCACTCATAAGAAGTGTTTCTTTCACCTATGGCATTTTGTTTGTGTCATACATACAGTATTTCACACCTTGACACAGTCATGTGGCTTGACTCTCTCTCTCTCTCTCTCTCTCTCTCTCTCTCTCTGACTGTATATATATATATATATATATATATATGTGTGTGTGTGTGTGTGTGTGTGTGTGTGTGTGTGTGTGTGTGTGTCTGTGTGTGTGTTTTTTTTTTTTCTTAAGATATAAAATAAGTTCTGGATTACAACACTGTTTACAATTTTAAAGAGGACAGGTATGCCTGCAATCTGTATACTTGTCATTCATTCATTCCTGAAGCTGCAGGGGGTAAAGTAATTCACTCCCCCTTGTCTAAATCACCCTGGGGCAATGCACAAACAGCTGACAAACAGTGGGAAACATCTGAAGAATGATGTGGGACAATTGTTTTGATTTAAAATCTACAGAGGAATGAGAAAATACCACAAAAAAAATATAAAAAATGAAATGTATATATTAATTTGGAAGTAGATAAATTATTATAACACTCCAGTGTATCTGAAGAGTAAAAATATTTTTCACCCAGACTTATCACTATTAACTGCTTCTTCTTAATGGATTTAGAAATTGTTCTCTTTGATAGTTCTTTTATCAGCTAAGATTATGTGTATATATACACATTTAATTTAATTATTTCATTTATATATTTTTTCATTTAATATTTCCAATATATTTTTATTTTCTTAATTTAATTATTAGTACATTTTCTTTTTCATTTAATAATTTCAACATCTTGATTTTTAAAATTTTATAATTCTAATATATATATATATATATTTTATCTTAAGACTTTGATATATTTATCTATTTAATTTACTATTCCGGTAAAGAGTTTTTATTTTCAAATTTAATTATTATTAACTTGGGTTTTTTTTCTTTCTTTTTTTTTCGCTATTAATAGGTGTGAATATATCTATAAATGTGTGTATATTGGTTGAGAAATGAGCAAGCAGTGAAATACAGTTATTCCAGTGTGTGGATTAACTCACAGAAGTGAGTGGGAGGCTTGTCTGCTATTACTACTACTGCTCTCTCTGTGTTTCTCGCGTTTGGTCTCACAGCGCACTTTTCTAAAGACTGGATATAAACCTGTCTCTCCATGATGTCTTATTTCAAAGCTCTTACATTCGTATTAATATTACAGGTAAGAATTTTAATTTCTTGTAATTGTATTATTAGTAGTATTATTATTATTATTACTATTACATGTGAGATTTTTGTTGATTTTAATGTTACTGTATTTGTGATTAATACTACTAATATTGCAGGTAATAATTTTAATTTCTTGTATTAGTATTATTATTATTATTATTATTATTATTATTATTATTATTACATGTGAGATTTTTGTTGATATTAATTTACTGTATTTGTAATATTGCAGGCAATAATTATAATTACTTATATTTGTATTCATACTGCATGCAATAACTATAATTTCTTATATTTGTACTCATCTTGCAGACAATAATTATAATTACTTATATTTGTTTTAATACTGTAGGCAATTTTTTGATTAATTTTAGTTATTTATATTTATATTAACTGCAGGCAAGACTTTTTTTTGGTTATAATTACTTATATTTGTAGTAATACAGTGGCATAAATTTTTATTTTTGTTCTTATTGACATTATGAAGTTTGTTAACTTTAATTCCTTATATTCGAATTAATACTGTAAATAAGAATTTCATTTAAAAGCTTTTAATATTAAAGATGAGAATTTGTTTTTAATTTAATATTATATTTTTGTATGCTTGACATATCTGTTTTTTTAAGCATGTAGAATTTTATTTATTCTTGTTACTGTTATCATTATTATTACTGTTATATTTTTAATTTGAACATATTATGCCTATTGTTATCTAAAACTGCTTTGCTTTGTATGTCATTATGAGGCATTTATTTATATTTACAAAATATAATAATGGTAATTGAAAACATGAAGAAAACACAAATATGTACTTATTTCAGTAATCATAACTGCTAAATATATTTATTAAACGTTTGATATTTATTTTATAATTTATTGAGAAATTTATTTGTTATTCAGTATCTGAGGAATATCAAATAAAACAATAAGAAACAAACAATAAAAAATAAAAGAATGGAAAAAGCACACACACACACACACACACACACACACACACAAATAAGCATGCATATACACATGCATTCAAACTTACACACAACATATCCACATAAACACAGACACATACACACACACTATTACATCTCTCTCTCTCTCTCTCTCAGTCTCGTACCTGCACCCACACATTCTCACCCACTCAGTGATAAATACAAATATAACATTTCTAAGAAATAAAAGTGTGATTAAAAAAGTTTTATTATCACTGCACTATCAGTGTTAAATGTTAATAGCTGGTGTAGAAGTAAACACTGCAGTGGAGTGTGAGCTCGGCAGTGGTCCTGAAACGTGATGCAAGGTGTTAGTCTCATAAGGTCATTCAGTTAATGCTTCCAAGTCCAAGGTTAATCTCTGCTAAAAAAAATAAAAAAGTCATGTGTGGTGTGTGTTGCCTTGTCACTGTGTTATTCCTTTCTTCATGTTCTTTCTACCTTTTAGTCCCATTTTTTTCTTCTCTCAATCCATCTCTTCGACCATTTTTTGTAGAAATGTGTATTTGTTTGTGTGTGTATGTATGTGTGTGCGTGTGTGTGTTCATTCATGTATATATGTCTGTGTGTTTGTATATTCACATGCATGTTTGTGAGTGTGTATGTATATATGTATGTAAATGTATATGTGCACATGTGTATATATAATGTATGTATGTATGTATGAACATATGTGTGAATGTGTGTGTGTGTGTGTACTTGTGTTTGTGTGTATACATGCATGTGTATATTTATGTGTGTATTTTTATGTGCATGTGTGAATGTGCATGAATGTATGTATACACATATACCTAGGTTTGTATGTATCTATGCATATGGGTATGTATGTATGTTTGAATGCATTAATGTATGTATATATTTGTATGTATATATATGTATATATATATATATATATATATATATATATATATATATATATATATATATATATATATAAAAGTAACAATCAATGTTTGTGAGTTGGTGCAAATACGCATGTATGTGTAGATGTTTAGATATAGATATCAATATGTGTGTATGTATGTATGCATGTATGAATGTATGTATGTATAACTATCTGTCTATGGGTGTGTGTGTGTGTGTGTGTGTGTGTGTGTGTGTGTCTATGTGTGATTGTGTGTGTGTGTGTGTGAGTATGTGTGTGTGTCTGTGTGTCTATTATAAAATACTCACTTTTATGTTACTTTATTGAACCCACTGCATGTTATTCGAAATAGCACTTGTGGTATTATTTTGTTCAGTTATGTAAACTATGTGCTCTTCATATCTGTTACATTCTGTATAGCTTATAGAATATCATGTACTCACTTATTACATTATGCAACACCTGTGATTTATACAGCTCATTTTACTCATTGTGTATTATATCAATAGCTCACTGTATATTATATCAATTTTCTCTCTGCATGTAATATCAGTTTGCTCAGTGTATGTCACTGTATGTTTTATGATTCTGATCACTGTGTGTTGTATTATTTAGTCAGTGTTTGTTATATAATTTATATTTTTTCTTTTAATATTCAGTTTTATGTAAATAATGTTCTAAGTAAGCACTTTATGTTATTTATTATGTGTGCATATTGGTGATGTATATATTTATATTTATATAGATATACAGATGCATATATATATATATATATATATATATATATATATATATATATATGTATATGTATGTATGTATGTATCTATTTATGTATGTATGTATCTATGTATGTATGTATGTATGCATGTATGTATGTGTATATCTATATCTGTATCTCAGTAAATGTATGTATATATGTATATTTGTCTAACCCAGATACAAACATATACATATTTATAGACATATACAAGTTTATGCTAAAGCTATAGCAGAACTTTTTAAAGTTTCTTTCATTCTTTATTCCTTCTCTCCTTTCTTCACTCTCTTTCTCTCTTTTAGCCCAACTTTCTTTTCTTCTCTCAATCCATCTCTTCAACCCTTTTTTTTTTTTTCACACACTGAAATTCCAGTCATAGCTATTTTTTTTTTTTTTTTTTTCCATAAAAAAGACCACAACAATAAAAGACAGCGAAATATATATATATGTTAATCTTAATCGTATTAGTTGACCACCAGTGTGGACTGATCCCATGACCCGTGGCATCCCAGGTTTACACTGGACTGCTGGGATAAACCATGGTATCACACACTGGAGCTTACTTGTGCATGAAAGCGAGCAGAGCTTTCTTTTGTACCAATAAAATAGGATTTAGTATGTGTGAAGCCAGGCAAGTAATTCAACATAAGAGGATAAGCAGAGCCCAATATTGAAGGAATTATGCAGAAAGAACTGTGAGGGCTTGAGTGTCATAACAAACAAACCTTTCTGTTCATATATTTGTAATATGCTGTAGTGCAATGGTTTCTGTTTGAATAATGCCAGATATTATTATTTTTTTTTTCTTCAGAAAATAGCTCACTGTGTTGATGTAGGCATAGTGTATATGCACCTGGTAATACAGAGGTGTATTTATATCTAGCAATATCGATATATACTTATATCTAGTAATATAGATATGCACTAATATCTGCTAATATGTACTTATACCTGGTAATATATATATATATATACATATATGTACTTATATCTGGTAATACAGATATGTACTTATATCTAATAATACAGAAATGTACTTATATCTGGTAAATTAAAGATGTACCTGTATCTGGTAATACAGAAGTGTACTTATATCTAGTAGTATAGATATGTACTTACATCTGGAATACAGAAGTGTGGTTATATTTGGTAAAAACATAGAAATGTACATCCATTTGATAATACATAGATATGTATTTATTACTGAAATATGTAGATATGAACAGATATTTAAAAAAAAAAAAAAAAAAAAAAAAAAAAAAAAAAAAAAATTAATATATGTCTCTGGTAAATTGAAGTACAATAAATTAGATAATACTAAAGTTTTATGTTGTGGAATTTGTCTCATTTTGATACTACAATGGGTGTGGCAGTAATAATAAAAGTAGTAACGTTAGAAGTAGCATGGTAATAGTTTTAATAGTAAATATAGCAATATTAGTAGCAGTGGTATTAGTAATATTAGTCATGTTAGAAGTAGTAGTAGAAATAGTAGAAACAGTAGTAGCAGTAGGTATAACAGTAATGTAGTAGTAGAGCAGAAATAGCAGGCAGTAGTAACAGTAATAGTAGTGGTTCTAATAGTGATAGTAGAAATGTAGTAGTAGTAGTAGATATAGTTGTACTAATAATAGTTGTGGTAGTAGTAGCAGCAGCAACAGTAGTAGTTATAATAGCTGTAGTAGTAGTAGAGTAGTCACAGTAGCATAAGTAATAGAAGTAATTGTAATAGTAGTAGCTGTTGTTGTTTAGCAATAGTGGCAGTAGTAGAAATAGTAAATATAGTAGATGAACAAGTGCATACCAGCATCTTTACAAAAACAAGGGTGGAGTCTTAATGTGTGGCCTGGTCTGTCTCCCATATCAAACTCTGTTACAAATATTGTTTTAACCAGCTTTCATCACATGTAATAATATCTGTACTAGCCAACTTAACATGTTTTAATAATCATATGCTTATAGTTAACCTTATTTATACAGGTAATATATAACACTTGCCTATACAGGTGGTGTTTATGTGACTGAAGTAACTGATCCAAGCTTTTTTTTAATGGTGAGAGCCAACAAAAATTATTTTTTGACCTTTAGGTTATCACATAATACAGAGATTTAAATTAGTGGATTTTTTTGATCAGTTCATTGTAGAGGTATTGTTTATGATTTTTATAGTATAGCTGGTAATGGCTTATGGCTTCCTGCCTGTGAAATAGAGAACATTACATCTATGTGTTTCTCATTCAAATCAGTGCTACAGGACTAGCTAATAAAAGGCTATGATGATGTATGTTCCCCTGTGTATGAGTAGGTGCATATGAAAGATCATTTGCTGCTAAGGAATAACAGTAGCTAGCTCTTGCTTTTGTGGCAGTGGGTTTCCATTGTATATTTTGTACTTTACACAACTGTTTTGTTCAATTCCATAAATTCTGTGTTCTATTTCTTTCCTTCACTGTTGTTCTTTCATCACTTTTTTGTTTATCTTTATTATTTCATTCTTACATCTTTTTTCTTTATCTTTGTTTCTCTTATATTTATTCATCCTTATTTCTTTTCTCCTTCCTTTCTTGTTTTTGTTCATCTTAAGTCTTTTTTCCTTATCTTCTTCTTTCTTTTATTTTCCTTCTTGTTTTGTCTTTTTATTTTCTTTCTTTTTATATTTTCTCTTTTCATATTTCTTTTTTCTTTCTCTTTCATTTGTCTTTCTTTCTTTTGTCTTTTATTTCTTCATATTAGTTTTCACTTTCTTTCTCTCTCTCTTTTTCATATTTCTTTCTCATATTCATGTTCTCTTGCTTTCATTCTTTTGCCATCTTTTCTCTGGTCATTCTTCCTTATTTTTTCTCCCTTTTTCTTTCTAATTCATTTTTAAAATCTTTTATTTATCTGTTTCCTTTAACATGGGTTATTCTGACAGCTACTTATCTTTATCTCTGCCTCATTATCAGATTTCTCAGTTGTTCTGTGTTAAACATCTGTTACAACATCTGAAACATTCCATGTAATTTGATGCAGATGCACAGTTATGAAGTCTCTGCTTAAGAAGGACAAACAGTTGAAAGCTTTTGATGCACTTCTATTTAAAATATGTCTTTCATCTGTGGCATTAAATAATTTAAAATAACTGTCAAAAACAAAACTGAAAGAAAGGATGATAAACATGTTTCAGATATTTGTTGTCAAAAATTGTTTGTTATTAATTTGTATTGCTCATTTGGTGCAAAACACATTTTTTTCTTTCGTTCCTTTTCTTTCCTTCTTTTTGTTCATTCATTTGTTGGTTTTTCTTTTTCATTCATTTCAGTTTTATATGTAGTTACTGCTTTTTGTAAAATTACAATGTGAAGTATAATTCATTCTGTAAGTAATGTGTATTGAATGAAACATAAATTGCTTCTTGTATACATATGTATGTTTAATACTGTTTGTCTTTATATATGGTATATGGTGCATGAACAGATATAGAAACAGACAGACAGATGGACACATGCTCACATGTTCTCTCTTTCTCTCACTCACAGACACAAATAAATACCTAAGTGTATGTGATGTTGTGTGCATGTGTGAGATACAAATAGTACTGCACACACACACACACACACACACACACACACACACACACACACACACACACACACACACACACACACTGGCCAAGGCTACATTAATCTGTATATACTGATGCTTGGCAATGCTGATATTCTTTAGATTAAAAGAAGTATGAATTAAGAATTCTGTCATTTCTGTTTATTTCCACTCAAACAGTTAACAAGCAAACAGTTGTAAGTAATAAAGTGTTATGTATTCATTTATGTAAATACCAGTCTCATGATCTGAAAGTTGTGTTCTGCGTTATATAATTCATTTTGTTCTTTAAAACAAAACAACAACAATATTGAAAGCAACAGTGAAAAGAATAAAATAAAAATAAAAACAAACAAAAATAAGATAAAAAAGAAATAATGATGATTACAATAATGGTAATAATAATAATAATAAAAATAATAATAGTAATAATACAACAAAAATAATAACAATAAGAACAACATTGGGAACAATATCAACAACAGTAATAACAAAAAATAGGAATAAAACTATAATAACAAAAATACTTTTAATATCAACAAAAAAAAAAAGAAAAAAAAAAAGAAGAAAATCCTGTTATTTCATTGATATGCAAACCATTCAAAATATTTCTAACTTGTGTTTTTTAACTTGATAAAGAATTTATTTTATTTTGGTATTTGGACAAAACTGAAAACCCCCAAAAGAACACTGAAAAGCTTGTCAGTCTTAATAATTACTTCATGAAAAGAGGCTAAGTTTGTTCATAAACCTTTTTTTTTTTTACACCTGAATAAAATTCTATTCATTTACTGTATTAATAGATATATTTTGTTTATTCATATGTTAAAGACGAGCTTAGTTACATCACAAAATATATAATTTATGTAACAGGCATGAAATAAATTATTTTTATTATTTCTGGGTGGAGATTGAAAACCACATCTCAGTATCACCTTCTTTATCTTCTTTTCAAAAAGAATTCCTAAAGGTGGCTAACACACAGTCATATATCTTTTGTGTATTCTATGGGCATCTAATGTGATCTGGGTAATTCAATACATTTAAAAAAAAAAAATTTGAAATATTACTACTGGTATGCATATACTGGTTTGTGACACAACATACCAGTATGTATATAAGAAATATTTTAATTTCTTTATATAAAAAGAAATTCCTTAGTTATTATTACTCACCACAGGTGGACCTCATGGAATTTAGTTAGCTCATTTATTTTCTTATGCTTCTTAATATGGAAATACGTCATGGACAGATGGAATTTTTTTGCATGGATCTGCATATAAATACATATTTCACTGCACGAAATGGAATTCCTCATTATTGTTGGTCACAGGAGGTGGACGTCATGGAATTTAATTTGTTTGTTTGTTTTCTTTTGCTTGTATACATTAGAACTGGTTGTGGGTGAATGGAAATTATTTGTACGTTCATGTGTCTGCATGTACGTGCTTTGTGTGTGTATGGATGTGAAGGCAATGGGTTTATTGTTTTAATATTATTTTTTATTATTATCATTATTATTGTTATTATTATTATTATTATTATTTTTGTTGTTGTTGTTATTATTATTATTATTATTGTTACTATTATTATTGTTCTAGCACAATAACCATTAAAATGAAAATATCATTAAATAAAATCCTTAATGCAGCAGATTTTCTCTTTCATACCTTTTCTTTATTATTATTATTATTATAATTACAATTTTTAGGTTTTATAGTTTTGCAAGCAGTAATTAAAACTATAACAAGTTTTATTAAACATGTATTCATTAAATCAGCCACTGATTCCTGATTTAGCAACCCATCCAATGTTTCAGCCACTCATTTACTTATTACTCATTTATTCACTAACTCAGCCATCACTCATCATTCATTTACTTATACATTCATCACTCACTTACTCACTAATACACTCAAAACTCACTCACTACTTCAGTCATTACTCATTTACTAAC
Organism: Chrysomallon squamiferum; assembly: GCA_012295275.1. Classification (NCBI taxonomy): domain Eukaryota; kingdom Metazoa; phylum Mollusca; class Gastropoda; order Neomphalida; family Peltospiridae; genus Chrysomallon; species Chrysomallon squamiferum. The sequence continues at coordinate 12,508,137 of CM022669.1, forward strand.
TCATTCATAACGTATTTTACTAATTCACTCATCACTCATTTATTTACTGTCTCATCACATTTAGTAACTCACTCATCACTCATTTACTCACTAACACACGACTCATCATTCATTTTGTCACTAATATGCTCATCACTTGTTTACTCATTACCTCATTCATTACTTATTTACTCACTCACCACTCATTTACCCAACTCAAACACTTAATGATTTTTCATTCAGTCAGTAACTCACTATGTTACTCATGTTACTCATGCCCTCATTCACCTTAGCAGAAAATTGTACTTTACTCAGAATTGTAATAGCATAAACATATATTTAAACAAAAAAAAGAAAGAAAGAAAAAAAAAGAAGTAAAAATCATGTTCAGCAGAAATTAACTGAATAACAGCACACTTAAGCACCCCTGGAGATAGAAAGAAAAAAAAAGAAAAAAAGATGAAAGCAATTAGGAAAATCAGATATGCAAATGAATCATTAACAGCTATTGACAGGGTTTATTTTGGGAGTCTGACAAGGTAAATGGATAATTGCTTTTCTAAATTCGGCAGTCTTGATAGCAAACAGCAGGGCAATGTTTTTTCATGGCATGAAAACGTTAATGAAATTTTCCGCTAATGTTTTGATTACTTACTATTTAGTCTGACTTTATTTTCATACTATCAGCCTAATTTCTACTTTCTCCCCATGTATTTTCACAGCTCATATCATCTGATTGCTTTTCCATGCATTATAGTCTTATGGGATGAATGCACATACTAAAATTAGTTCTCCTGTGGTGGTTTTTTTTGCTCCCATTATTATTATTATTATTTTTTTTTTACTTTCCTCCTTCATTATCTTTGGGCTTATTCCTCTTACTTTAGTAAGCTTTTAATATTATTTTCTATCTTCTCTCAGTCCTTCATATCTTTTTCTTCCCTTCTTTCAGGATGTCCTCTCTCTCTCTCTCTCTCTCTCTCTCTCTCTCTCTCTCTCACATCTCTCTCACACTCACACACACACACACACACACACACACACACACACACACACACACACACACACACGGACTCATTCTTTGCATATAATTTGTTAGTCCTATAATTCATAACAGAATTCGATCTGTATCTTTTTCTCTTCTCAACCATCTGGTACATGTTTATTTATTAAATATAAATACACATTAAAAATGTTTTGAGGGTGCCATTAAATAACTGAGGTGAATGTAGAGGGGGGTCCAAGGTGTATGAACCCACCATTAAATTTGAGAAGTGCCCCTTTTTATTTAGGATTTTCAGATTTTTTGCAAATTATGTAGTTTCTTTTAATTTCTCTCATTGTATAGAACACTGTAGAATATGTCTGCCAGCGACCCTATAGTAGCCCTATTATTTCAGACAGTTTTTGTTTATTTACTTATTTTCTACCATTTCTGACTATTTTTAGTATATTTTACTTTATAATGAAACCTAATTTATTATTTTCTGTTTCAGAATTTTTATATCCCTGTTTTACTATATTACAGTAACTAAATATATTCATTTTATACAGTTGCAGAATGCCCTTCTGTATGTTTTAACTAGATAAAAAAGATCGTTTGTATTTATTTTCCAACAATTTCAGAATATTTTCCTCTGTTTCAACAATATAATAAAATCATTTGTATTTATTTTCTACAATTTGAGAATGTTTTTCTCTATGTTTTAACTATATAATAGAACTAAATGTATTTATTTTCTACAATTTCATATTTTCCTCTGTTTTAACTATATAATAAAATAATTTGTGTTCATTTACTACAATTTCAGAATGTTTTCCTGTATATTTGAGCTGTATAATAAGAAATAAATGTATTTATTTTCTACAATTTCAGAATGTTTTCCTGTATATTTTAGCTGTATAATAAGAAATAAATGTATTTTTTTTCTACAATTTCAGAATGTTTTTCTGTATATTTTAGCTGTATAATAAGAAATAAATGAATTTATTTTCTACAATTTCAGAATGTTTTTCTCTATATTTTAATAAAAGAAATAAATGTATTTATTTTTTCTACAATTTCAGAATGTTTTTCTGTATATTTTCTGTATAATAAGAAATAAATGTATTTATTTTCAGAATGTTTTTCTGCTGTATAATAAGAAATAAATGTATTTATTTTCTACAATTTCAGAATGTTTTTCTGTATATTTTAGCTGTATAATAAGAAATAAATGTATTTATTTTCTACAATTTCAGAATGTTTTTCTGTATGTTTTGCCCAGTGACAGCTGTCGATACTGCACACAGCACCGGGAGTCATGTCGAACTGTCGCTGGTATTTTCATTGTGTCGGGTCTCACAGTGGGAACATACAACCCCATGCTGGAACTACCAGCCAGAGCATGTCACATCAACATTACAGAACTTGCACCATCAAAAAATTACATAGGTTGTGTTTTTAATGTTTAATTTTTTTTTTTTTTTTTTTTTAAGTTTAAAAAAATACACAAGTTGTACTGTATATTTGAAAAGATTTATTATTTTAATTTTAGTATTTACATAGGATGTATTTATATTCATTAATTCTTTTACCATAAAAACTATAAATACTGTATTTTTATATTTATATTAATGAATTCTTTTAGCATAAAAATTAATTAGATTTTGATTTTAATATTCATATATTCAGTTTTAATTCTTTTATCATACAGATTACATAGGTTGTCCTTTTTCTTTTAACATAAAAAAATACATCGATTTTATCTTTTAATATTTATAAATTCACTGTTAATTTTTTTACCATAAAAACTACATAGGTTGTATTTTTAATATTCATATATTCAGTTTTAATTCTTTTATCATACAGGTTACAGAGGTTTTCCTTTTGTATTCATATTCATTCTTTTAATATTCAGAATACATAGTATTATAATGGTATTATTTTATTGTGATAGTTTGTTAAAAAATCTGATAAGTCACTGAAACCAAATAAAATAATAACCTATAAATAAAAAGATTTTTGATTTATACCAGCACAAACACTCTCTTATTCAAAGCATTCCTTAATAACATTTGCCAAGAAAATCTGAAGGTTTGACATTTTTGTAATTAACTTACTCTTTAATAAAATGTGAAGAAAAAAAAAAATTAACAGGCATGTCTTTGCTTTTATAATTGATATTTATAGCATTTCATGTTCATTTTTTTTTCTGATTTTGTTTATTTCAATTTTTTTTTTTTTTTAACTTTTGGCATGGAATCTATAATATCAAATTGAGCAAAACATTTGGCAAGTATTTTGAAAAAATATTTTTTTTTATACAGATTAAGATTTTCTACTTATAGAATTTATTTTTTTATCTCAAATATTTGAATCATTTCTTTTCTAATGTTGAAGTTACACTTTGATATAATTTTTTTTTATTTTGCAACAAGATAATGTTTCAAAGATTGATACAAGGAATTACATAACTGTATAATGAGTAACTGTTATTAATGAAATTGTTATTATTTATTATAAATATATAAAAAAATAGTTTTAAAACTGTCCCAGTATAAATGAATGAAATGATTAACTGATAAGGAATGTTTTATAATGAAATTTAATTTTTAATCTGATAATGCATGAAAATATATGAACAAATTTAAATTTGTCTGTCTTTTTAGTTATACCCTGTATTTAGCTATAGTTGTTGTTTTTTCTATCCATTTAAATTTAAAATTCGATTTTTACTACAATATTACATTTAACTAGAACACATTATTTAATCTTTGATTAAAAAAAAAAAAAATCATAGTTCTTAATTTTACTTTAATGTAAAAAAAAAAAAAAAAAAAAGTGCTTTTCATTCTGTAAAATTTTCACAAAATTTTCCATCATTAAATTATAAAATTACAGAAACATTAAAAGAAATTTAAAAATGGTTTTAATATTTTTGTAATTTTAGCTATAAAGTCTGCAGGTTCAGAAAACATTTTGAACAATTACTGGGCTCTGTCTCAGTCTGGGCGCTACCCAGGGGCAGGCACGGTGTTTGAGTACTACAGGAGTGGGGTGCATGCTAACTGCCCTGGACAGTGTGTGTATGCTGCAGGGCCAACAAACAAGAAAGTTACAGTACAGGTAATAACAAAAAAAAAAAAAGATTTTGAAAAAATATTAAAACATAATAAAATAAAATAAAATAAGATAAGAAAATATATATATATATAAAAAAATAAAAATAAAAAAAAATAAAAAAAAATAAAAATAAAAAAAAAAAAAAAAAAAAAATAAAATAAAAATAAAAATAAAAAAAAAAAAAATAAAATAAAAATAAAAATAAAAATAAAAATAAAAAAAAATGAAATAAAAATAAAAATAAAAATAAAAATAAAATAAAATAAAATGAAATAAAATGAAATAAAAATAAAAATAAAAATAAAAATAAAATAAAATAAAAATAAAAATAAAATAAAAATAAAATAAAATAAAATAAAAAAGGTTAAATATGCTTGATGCTCTAGACAGATCCAATGAGAAATAGAAAAATGGTAACGTTCAGAGACAGGCAGACAAGACAGACAGACAGAGACACACAGTTATATATGCATACTAAGATCACAGTCAGAAAAATAAATAGATGTAGAGTGGGGTGCATGGCCAATTGCTCACTGGACAATACCTCACTGGGCAATTGCTCACTGGACAATACCTCACTGGACAATTGCTCACCAATAAAGTGAGAAACAGGACAACTGCTCACTATGTGTGTGTAAATGGTTGAGTGGGAGTGGGAATCTCTGATAAATAAATAAATTAATAAAATAAGATAACAAAATTAATTCTATGTCAGCTGTATTTTCAAAACTTTGATTGCCAAAGTATTAAGTCTTGGATAGCTGTGATAAAAAGTAATTAATTTCTAAAAGCAAAACATAATTCTAAAAAAAAACTGATCAACCTAAACCAAAAATGTTTGAGTAGTTTTTCTCCAAAAATAATGTAATTAGTCCAGAAACATGCCTTTGATGTTCACACCCTTAAACAAAATTATAGGAACCTCAAAAGCGTTAATTAAATGACAAAACAAGAAGTTCATATCTCTAAAGATTCCACTGCATTCAATGTTGATAACATATAAAGTAAACATAATTTAAACAGTATTTTCAGTAATCAAAAACTTTAATCAAATGAATTGTCTATTTAACACAGTTTTGAAGCTGTGCCTGTAGAAAGTCTATGTATTATGGTTGTTGTTTTTTTGTTATTTTTATCCATAACAAATCCTGTTATTATTTTTTTATTAATAAAATAATAAATAGTATTTTCCTGTGAGCAATTGCCCGTGTACGGCGGTTGTGAATAGAAAAATTGATAGACGTTCAAATTTGGGTCAAAATCTAGTTTCACGTCCTTATTGTTTTTATTTTTATCTTTTATTTTATTTTATTTTTTTTGTTTGTTCCAGCTTCTGTACTATTCTAGAAATCCTGGTATTAAATACGAATTTCTGCTTCCAAACAACATACCATTTCAGCCATTAGAAGGAACATATGCACATATTGGTAGTAAACAAAGACCTTTGAAACCACCAGTAATCAATCGTAGAACTGATATCAGCCAATCAAAATTTGACGGTGAGCACACAGGACCGACATTCAGCAGCAGATCAGAAGGGTCTTTGCTAGTTCGAAGCAGACAACAGCTTCGATCAAGGTTACATTCTCGTAGAAATTCTTCTAGATCAGTAGCTAACCCAAACAGAAAGAGACCTAGAAGTAGATCACATTCTGGCTCCAGACACGTTCCTTCACCCAAACCTGACGTTATTCTGAGGAGATACGGCTATGACGATCTAGGAGGGCGTGGCCTTAGCTACTCCCAGGTTAGAAGAAATGGTGGAAATCTGGCTAGAAAGATTCCAGTTGTTCAGCAGACTCCAAGATATATTTCTGCAACCAACAGCAGCAGAAGACTTATTGGATTTGAAACAAGTGCATTGCAAGGACGGAGGGCGGCACTTAGTGGAAGGACGTACTACAGAAGAAGAGAGAAAGCAGACGCGAGAAGCAGACAGAACGCGGTGACTGATAATGATTATTCTGTTCGCAGACGGGGTCCTGTTGATCAGGGAGGACGAGCTCAATACGAGTGGAAAATTTCAGGCTTCACTAAATGTTCGGTGACCTGTGGTGAAGGTGGGTCAAGGTCAAAATTTAGACTCGACACTAATTTAGTAATTAATTTCAAGGTCCAGTTGTTGCTGTTTATTGATTTATTAATATACTTAATAATTGTTAATAAATGATAAAACATTAAATTTTGCAACGAAACAAATAAAAGAAACTTAATTAATTTTATTACTACGCTCATGAATTTTTTTTTTTAATATATATATATATATATATAAAAATAATAAAGAATAAAAAGATAAAAAAAGATATAATATAGTTATTATTATTATTATTATTATTATTAACACTGTTTTATTTTTTTTCAGTACATAGTTAAATCTGTATTTTCCAATTGAGAAAATAGTCTAATAGCTTCAAATTATTATTATTTTTGATTTTCTCAGGGTTTCAGGAAACTCTGATTATCTGTGTTTTAAAGACTTCAAGAACTCATGTCAGAGTCACAGAAGAAAACTGTAACAGCAAAACCAAGCCAAAGAAACAGCAAGTTAAATGTAACACCAACCCATGTCCTGCTGAGTAAGTTTGATGAAACAAAATTACATTTACAATTTATTAACTGAAATGTACATATAAATGTAGAAAAGCAAAATGTATAACTTACTTAATTTTATTTTACATCCTTAATGGTAAAATATACTTGGAACCCCAAAGTTTAACTTATTTCATTTTATTTTACATAAACTATTAATACTAAAATATATAATTTATTGTTGTTATACAGCTGGGTAGTAGGGCCATGGTCTGAGTGTAGTGTGACATGTGGCTCGGGTACACAGACACGCAAAATTGAGTGTAAACAGCGAATGTCTCGCACCTTGCACCTCAGTGTGTCAGCCAGTCTTTGTGATGACAAAACTAAGCCAGCAGTGTCTCAGATGTGTGAGAAGGGCTTGTGTGCCTCATGGAAGATTGGTGCATGGAATCAGGTCAGAATTTGACATATTTAATAAAGAGTTTGTTGTTTTGAAAAATGTTATACAGGATTTTCAAGCATTTTTATAAATTTAATGAAAGCAGCCAGTACTTTGACCTGAAAATGTAAACTGATCAACTGAATTCAAAAGAAGGCAGAGTGACAGAAAGAGGGATAAATAGACAGGCAGAGTTAAAGTTTGATTATATTTTGCTTTTCTGTGGATTTTCTTATCTTATTAAAATTTGTCAAATAAGGAAATTATAGTAAAGAAATTATCTATGCTAATATAACTAAAGAGATTAAACTATCATTTTAAATCTACCAGTGTTCTGTCAAATGTGGGATTGGAGAAAGGAAACGGAAGGTAAAATGTGTTGACCATCATAAGAAATACATTCCAAACAAGTACTGCCCCAGGCCTGTTCCACCCTCTGTTGAGAGGTGTGACAGAGGACCTTGCCAGACTCAGTGGTGGATGTCTGCTTGGTCAGATAAGGTTAGTAATCTCCCTTGTATTGTAAAATAAATTTTATTATTTTCCCCTGCTTTGTTAGATTAATTGCCTTCACTGAATTACTTGTCATCTTAATTATTTCTGTTTCACTATATATATATAAAAGAAGTTTATTTTAATAAACCTGCAAGCTAGTTTTACCTGTAACTGATTTTCATTTGTAAGAAGAATAGTGGATTATGTCCCTTGAATCAGTATTTTTATCTCCCTTGCATTTGCAGATTAGTATATTTCCATTTTGTTGTAAGAGAATACTTATTTAAGAGTTATTAAAAAGTTTTATTGACTGTGAACTGTAATATGGTTGGTTACTTTTTTAATGCAGAATTTTTTCTTTCCACTATTGTTTTTTTGGTGTATTTTTAACTGTAATGTTAATTTGAATCAGTTATTTTATTATTATCATTATATTTTTTTCATCTAATTCCACTTCTATTATTTTTCATTGTTCTTATCATATATTTCTTTCTTAATCTTACTTTATCTGATTTCACAATCCATCCCAGTCGATACATGTACCTGATCATTGGCTCATAAAAGACTATAGTATGTGTTTTTATCTCTGTGGGACACTGCATGTATATGATTCCTTTCTCATCATGTATATTACTAAATCATATATATGATAACACATAACTAATTGTATATTAAAATCATTAAATATATATATTTTTCATTCCATGTAATTTCCAGTGTCCAGTTGACTGTGGTCCTGGTGTGCAGACAAGGAATGTGGTGTGTACAGACAGCAGGGGTGAGAAGATTCCAGAAAGTCTGTGTGAACTTTTGCGAAAGCCAGCCACTCAGCTGGCATGTCACAGCAAAAAGAAATGTGATCAAGGTCAATGGTTTGCTGGACCGTGGAGCAGAGTAAGTGATTTTCCTTTCTTCTCTTTCTTTCTCTGTACCTTGCATACAGTCTCAGTGACTATCTTTCTTCTTTCTTCATCTTTCTTTCCTTTCATTTATGTTCCTTTTTTTTGATCCGTTCATGAATGTATATTTAATTATTGTTATTTAACTTCTGTGAATCTTCCATTTTTCATTCCTGTACAGTTTGCTTGTTAAATTATTCTCTTTGAAGAAAAATATCTTTTTTTATCTTATAACTTTTCTTTTCCTTTTCCCATCTTTGATTTTTAATTTTTTTTTTTATTTTCTCATATTCACAAGGTCATTAATGTTAATATTATTTATTGGTTTAATATTTTATAAATGTACCAATAATAATAATAACCATAATACAGTATAAAGTTCCTTGCTACTCCTGGAAGCATTGTATAAAGCATCAAACAACAGAAAAATCTTCATTAAAATCTATTAACCTTAATTAAGCACAATTATTCTTTCATACCTCCTCCTCTATCTGTCCAGTGTTCTACAGACTGTGGCAATGGTGTTCGCAGTCGTGAAATTGCCTGTGTAAAATCTACAACAGGAGGTCTCTTGATTACCCAAGACTCTGACTGTGATACTGAGAAGAAACCTGCAGCTACAGAGCCATGTCAGAGTGGAAATTGTGGTAATCAGTGGTATATGACACCTTGGAGTGAGGTAAACTAGTGTTTAATCATTAATTTTCATTTACAGATGTAATCAGTATTATTAATGTATATAGTTATATACTATTAATAATAAAAGGAAAGTTCTTTTTAAATAGCATTTTTGATGATATGAAATAAGAGTTGACCAGAATACGTTTAAAACACATAACATTTATTTGTTTTTGACTGACAATTTTTATCAACAGTAAATTATTTATAATGAAATAACAAATACTGCCATTTCTATCTTTAACACGTCAGATGTAGCTATAAAATATAATGGTTTCTTATATTATTTCTGGTGGTATATGTACCATGTTATTTAAAATGAAATATGTATATTATGATTTCAATTTAAAAATATGAACATTTTTGAAACAAATATTAATAGAATAACAAATTATTGAATTTTTAAAAAGAATAATATTGTTTTCCATTTAGTGTTCAGTTACCTGTGGTACAGGTAGAAAAGTTCGACAGGTGAAATGTCTTGATGAACATCAACAATCATCAGAAAATTGTGACATCACAGAGAAACCAGCAGATCAGAAACCTTGTCAACGTAAAGATTGCAAACACAAATCCTGGCCACAGTCTATCAGTACACGTATGTTTAATATATACTTGTTATGTATGTTGCACAGAATGTATATTAAAGCATGTATTTTTTTTTTCTTTCTGAACAAACATGTTTATCTACAAGTAATTATTTTCTGCATCAGGATAACAATATTTGTTTAATATTACCACCAGACTAATGAGATGTTTTGCTTATTTCTTTCTTGCTAGTTTATTTCACTTCCTTGCTGTGTGCATGACTTTGATTTCTTTTTCTTTTACATTTTGTGGATTTTATTCTATTCTGATAATATATAAAGCTTTAGTTTACCCACAATCCTTTTCAATTTTAGATCGCTTACTATGTTATGGTTGTGTTAGAAAATAAGGAATTGTTTTTTCTGACTGCCTGCTTGTTTTTCTTTTACATTTTAGTACACTTATCTTGTTATAAAAATATTGATTTAGAAAGTAAAAAAGTATACTTGTTTGGTTTTCATTTGCATTTTAATCATTTATCTTGTTATAGCAGTATTACATTAGGAAGTAAGAAATTGTTATTTTTCTGCATGCTTGCTTGTTTTTTATTTACATATTAGTACATTTATCTTGTTATTGCAGTATTATGTTAGGAAGTCAGAAATTGTTTTTTTTCTGCATGCTTGCTTGTTTTTTATTTACATATTAGTACATTTACCTTGTTATAGCAGTATTATGTTAGGAAGTAAGAAATTGTTTTTTTCTGCATGCTTGCTTGTTTTTTATTTACATATTAGTACATTTACCTTGTTATAGCAGTATTATGTTAGGAAGTAAGAAATTGTTTTTTCTGCATGCTTGCTTGTTTTTTATTTACATATTAGTACATTTACCTTGTTATAGCAGTATTATGTTAGGAAGTAAGAAATAGTTTTTTCTGCATGCTTGCTTGTTTTTTATTTACATATTAGTACATTTACCTTCTTATAGCAGTATTATGTTAGGAAGTAAGAAATTGTTTTTTCTGCATGCTTGCTTGTTTCTGTATCGCAGGTTTTCACATTCAAGTGACTGGTGTCAAAATACGATCAAATGAAGACAAAAACAGAATTGTCATACCTGCTCCCATAGTTACAAGTGAATTAACTTATAACATTTTCTTTTCATCAATTGTTTCTACTGTTAATATTATTAACCTAAACTGTTATTTAAATGTAGCACTTTTCTTAAAATTAGTTTTCAGTTACTGATAATAACTTTTCATCTTCTTTTTTCTTATATTTTAAACTAATAGTTACTATCTTTATTGATGTAAATTGTGTTTTTATTTTATTATCATTATATTATATTTATCATTGTTATTATTATTATTATTATTAGTTGTAGTAATAGTAGTAATAGTAGCAGCAACAGCAGTAGTAGTAGTGGTAGTAGCAATGGTTGTAGTGCTAATGTAACATTATAACAGAATTTTCCTTCTGATGAAAACATTAAAACATGTATAGCTTGTCAAAAGAATATAATCAAAATACCAAATATTGAGAAAAATCTGGTTTAGTTGCTTTTAAAGTGTATAAACACTGCATATATATTTTCTTTTTTATCTGTCTTCAATTAATTATATACACTTAGTTGCTTTTGAAGTATATTTAGTTGTTAATACTTTCCTTTTATTTACTTTGTTAAAAAGTTGAGACTGTTTATTTTTCAGGTGGTTCATGCCAGGATAAATACAGGAACTGTAAAGTTGTAGTTCAGGCAAGACTGTGTTCTTATCATTATTACAAGAAAATTTGCTGTAAGTCTTGTCTGTCAGAGCACTAGGATTTACAGACACAGACAGCCATCTAGTTTTTCACAGAGATTACCCAAGAATGCAGCAGCACTGTTAATTATTTGGAATCCGGTTTTATATTTCATTATTTTTACATGTTAATTTGTAATTTTATTTTATTTATATTTACTTGCAGAAGAAATGGCAAAATTTTGAATTCTGAGAATGTGACTGAAATAATGAATGAAAATGAATATAATTCACATTCGTTCAGTTTTGAATGAATAAATGTTATTTAGTGTATATTTATAGTATGCTAATGACCTATAGGGTCTGTCCATAAAAATATTTTACTGATGCTAAGATATATATTTTATTTTTTATATTTTTTAAAACTTGATTTATTTCACTCTTTCATCATGGTTATATCCTGATTAATAACTTATAGGCACTATTTTAATTTTATTGTTATTTTTGTTTCTTTGAAAATTATAATCAAAGTTTGCATTTATTTTATATTAGCTATTTTTGCTTTTCACACATTTATCAAATAGAAAAAAAAAATTGAAAAGAAAAATTAAAATCCTTTGAGATTTATGTTACACTTGTGGTAATTATTCCAAATTCCAAAAGAATTGTTATTTCTTTGTGTTTTTTCTAACTAAAATAAAACAACACATATCTAATTTTTGTGTCTTCTTGCAAAAAACAACAAAAATACCAATCTCCTAAGTCTCTTAGTATCTTGTTATGGCTGTTTAATTTCTACAACATAAATTCTATCACTGTGTGTGGTTTCATTTGTTTTCTTATGTGGAACTCATACATAGAATGTCAGTGGTGTGATGGCCATAAAAAACACTGTCTTGTTTTTTTTTTTTTCTTTTTTTTAATCTGTGTATTCAGAATTTGATAATATTAAGCAAAACAAAACAAAACAAAAATATTAATAATGATAATGATAATATAAATAATAATAAAAAAATAATTAAAAAATCTAGAAAAAACCCAATAAACTTATTGCTTGTAAAAACATTAAAATAATTACATCTGTGATAATCAGATTTTCATATGTCACTCTTAAACTTGTTTTGGTTACCACTATTATTTTATTTATTATTATTATTATTATGCTGAGCCTAATCATGACAGTAAAACAATATAATGCTTTTTTTTTTTTAACTTTTTTCTTTTTGTTACAAATAATAAATTTCCAAAAGTACAGGCATATGTCACCAACACCTTAATCAAAACTGTATGATCATACTTATCATCTATTGTTTTTAGGAGAAGAACATTTTCAGGGACTCGACTCTGTATTAATATCTTCATGTGTAATTATTAGAATTAACATAATGTAATGTTGAAAAATGACATTTCAAGAATAGTGACTTTTCACTAATGTAATTCTTCTTTCAAAATATTTATTAGCCTCACTATTTTTCCTACTGATTCTTTAAGTTTATTTTTTTATTTATTTTTGTATAGAAATGCATATATCTTTTATTATTTAATGCATTTCTGGAAGAATTTGTGTTTGATTATATTTATTATCATTACTGTTGGTTTGCTGTGAATAGATATGTATGTTGTATGCTATTTTTTTGTTATTACTTTCACATCTTTAGTAATTTTAATATTCATATTGCTATAATTATTAATATCTGTGTAAAGAAAACTTTGAAATTGATGAACTGAGAAAAGTGTTTTATTTATATAAATAATCAATTTAAAAAAATTAAAAATCTGTGTTTTGATGTATATAAATTTAAATAATTTGTTGAATTAGTTGAGTGTACAAAGTGATCCTGAATGAAAGTACATTACAGTTAGTAAAGTTTAATTATTACTAACCTGCAGTTGGAAATGACAGAAAATATTTAAATGTGAAAAAACCCAGAATATCACTGTCAGTAGATATATATATTATGTATATGTATATCTACACACACAAACACACTTACACATTTTTTTTTTTACTGAAATTGCTGTACATTTTTTTCTGTCCTTGGATCAAATAATTATGATTTTTGTTTTTCAGGGATGATTTTAAATACTTTTAATATTTGAATCCTGTCAGTTAAAATTAACATGTTAATAAATATTTTTATACCTATCCAAACAAATCTTGAATACTTCCATTATGTACAAAGCCAATTATGTATAATTATATTAGTGTTTCTAATTTGTCCTCTCTTGTCTTTTGTCATTTTATATAGATGCATTTAATAAATAAATGTCAAAATGAAGAATAAATGCATTTTCTTCAATTTATTTTTTTCCCCTGTCAGTTAACTGTATGTTTTGTTTTTAATTTTCTTGCCCAGTGCAACAAAGAGATTATTTTCTTGAAAAAGATTGATGAAATAACACATTATCAGAGAATCATAAATTTTGCATCTCATATTTCATAAAAAATTTATGCAATGCAAAATAAATAAAAATACTGTTTTTTTAACAGATCAATAACTTCTTTTATTATCAATGAAAACGTAACAATATTTTTAGTAACACTATACTGAAAGTTAAATGAATGTTTGCATTAAAAAAGAAATCACTTTTCATTTCAGTAGAAATAAATATTTCGTTTAAATATTTTTAAAAAGCACTTTTGAATTTCACTTCAAAGTCTTTTAACATGACCTGTGCAATTGACAAAAGTCGAAACTGAATAATCTTCCAATATCAGAAACTTTGATGTGCTGATCATCTAAAATGTCTAATGCATCTTCATCATCATCATCATTATCATCTTCCTCATCTTCATCATCATTAAAATGGTTGAGGAGTGACTCAGATTCAGTCTGTTTGTTGTAACAGTAGATGGTATACATATCAATAAGTCCTTGGACAATAATTTGCCTCTGTATCAGCTGAAGTCCATTTGCAACATAACGACTGGGAGTTTGTATTGACAACTGCATAGAGATTCTGTGCATGTACTTGTCTGAAAGAAGAGAGAAACAGATTTTATGTATTAAGGAAGAACCAGAAAAAAAAAAAAAGAAAAAAAAAAGATAATTAATAACAGAAATACGAATATTATCGATACATCTGCATTATAAACATAAGTGAAATCAAACTATCAGTATGACAAAAAGAGATAAGGAAAATAGAATATTACTTAAAAAAAATTGTCAGAAGGAATAAAAATCAGCTTAAATTTTTTTTTTATTCTGACTGGAATAAAATTGTTTTGGTTTTTTCAAAGTAATATATAGATACTCACTTAAATATTCCAGCTGATTTAGGGCAAGATTACAGCTCTGCAGAATGTTCATAATATCCATCTGGAACATGTTGAATATAATAGTATTCATAAATAATGTTAACTTTTTGACTCAGAAAAAGATGTGTGTAAATGCAACTGACAGAAGCTGAAGTATTTTGTTTGTCCTCTCATATATATATTACTCCAGGAGTCAAGGAGGCCACATTTCCTATCAAAACATCTTGATCAGCACTTGGCTGCACTGTTCATTTCTGTACTGATCATCAGAACTTGAAAGGCAGTGTGATTAGTGTTTGCCAAAACATCTAAAATGATTAACAGTATTCTCATAAGGAATCACTTATCTGATTATCTGTTGTTTTACAGGATTAACAGTTTTCTTAATTATCTGATATTCTGTAGTTGTTTATCCTATCTTTGTTTCTGAGTGTACACAAGTGAACATAAATTTAATGAGTTTGTTTTGTCTAATTCAGGACTTGGATAATTTTGGTTTTGCTTTCAACTTCGTGTGAAGGTCTCTATACTTCATATCGTTTAGTTCAGTGTTCCGATATCGTTCCTTCTTTATTTTAGTTAGGTTTTTACCGAAATTAAATAATAATGTTAACATAAAATAAAATTCATATAACGGAAATTGAATGGTCATTTTTTTTTTTTATAAATAAAGAATACATATTTATGTAGCTACGGGTAACTTTTCTTTGTTTATTTTAATTTTATTTAGGCCATTTATTTTTGAAGCTAAAAAAATAGTAACGAATGTATTCCTAAAATAAAATAGAATTAAGATTATTTATTTTTCTGCTGGAAATAAGCATTTACTTAAGAACAAAATGAACCTTTCTTCGTACTTTCGGTTATGCACGGCAATCGTTTTCAACAAAATACAAATATTTTGCTTTATAAAAGACAAAGATAATTATACAAGTGTAAATTAAGGAAGATAATTCATCCGACTTATCTAAAATATCTTAGTGATTAGAAAGGCCCTTATCTCTGCATAAAATTTAACTACAAATTTAATTTATTAAATACACAAACAGTATAAAATAAATAAATCTAATTTGAAGACATTTGTTAACGTTTATTAATAATGTATTGTTCTTCTGTATAAATGGTATTATTAGTGTAACTGTTTTTGCGCGTTTTGATCCGTATATAAGTATATATATTGTATTTATTATTTCAGTGAAATCGTTCTTCTTCTCCAACGTCTTTGCGTATTAGAAATAGAATGGAAATATATATATATATATATATATATATAGAAAATACAACAAATATAATTCGTATTACGCACCAAGTTCAACTCAGAACGTACAAACAGCTTACAAGAACAGTTTGCCGATTAGTACCATTAATTTTATCAACCATTTCAGCGCTAATGTTTTCCCCATTTCTCTACATATTAATGGATAAAAATATCTAAATGAAACCGTACAAAACGTTTCGGTGATTAAGAAGACTTAATATTGACGTTGTAACTGAATGTACTAATTTCGATAGGCAACAGTAACTGATATGCCGCTGTGAGCTATATTAATTTTGTAGTCGAATTTCAGTTGAGTTTTTATTAATTCTGCTATAAAATATCCTTGTATCAATGAAATGAGCCCTTACGTCTTAGTTTTCGTAGCCTATTGCATATCATTATATTCTTACATTGATAACAAAGTTTATCTTCAGTTTATATTTTTAGCTGATATCGTTATAACCAAATAATTAATCAAAACTTTAATATGAAAAAAAAAATAATGAAAGTTTGGATACCATTAACAAGAATTTTTTTTTATTGTTTATTTTATTTTTTTTTTAATTGTTGGTTTATGATTAAATACGAAACATATACAAACAACAAATATTAAGACTATTTTCCGAAAACAGTATTTTATGTAGTACGTCTTTTTGAGTATCGAAGGAATTAATTTAAATACTTCTTCTTCTTCTTATTATTATAGATGAGTATGTTTTCAATTTTTTTTTGAGAATTAAATTTATTGCTAATAACATGGCACTTTCATAGTGCCATATATAGGACAAATTAACCAAAGAGAGAATAAGTATATTAAGTGCTTTGTTAAACAAAACAATTCTTTTTTTTTTTTTTTTCTCAGAATAAACTTCATCTGTACACAAAGGTGTGAAATGGGTTAAAAGTCGCATTATCATTGGTCAGACTAAGATAAAAATAATTCCGGTTTCTTTTGTCGGTGAAGAAGCATCAATTAGTCTGTACTATATCCCTTTGAGACTGGTTGTAGATATACTAATAGATTTTTTTAAACCACTAATAAAAGCGATTTACCACTTAAACCAATTCAATCAGTGATGCTATTGTTATATTCAGTTAGTGCGATAAAAACGGTCGAGTTGTAAAGTATAATTGATTCAAAACACTAATAAGAATAAATAAAAAGTTGTTTGACCGTATTTTGTTTTGAATAAAAAATATCAGGATTAAAACGAAAAAGGGTTAAAAAAAATCAAGATCAAAACCTTAAACATCAGAAAAAAAAGAAAAAGAAAAAAAAGAGTAAAAACAGAAACCAGCTAAATTTAAAAAAAAAAAAAAAAAAAATGGTTATCTAAAAATGCCTATATAAAGTATATATCTTGAGATATAAAAAAAAAAAAAAAAAAAAAATTAGTTATCTTACATTGAGAAATAATAAATCTGTATATGTATATTAAATACAACAGATATATCCAGAAGTATCATTTCAAACGATCCGATTTCGAATACGTATTATATTTCCATCTATGTAAAATATCATACAGTTAAATTCATTAAACAACAGACCACTTTCCATGGATTAATTTTCTTATCATCACAGTGGCTTCATAACTTTCAAACTTTTAACCGTGAAATTCGAATCTTAATATCTATTTTTATCCCTCTGGTTCATCCTTTATTCAGTTTGTGAATGTTTTGTGTATCAGCGATTCTTTAAAAAAAAAAAAAATTCTATTCCAAAATATTAATTTTGAATTTCTACAGCATTCAGCGTGTAAGTTTCCGTACGACAAATGAAATTTACTTCAGGTTCACGACGTCGTCTACGGCAGAATAACGCCAACATTTCACGGCGAAATCTCTGGCCGCTTAAGCAATATAAGACGAAGTTGATGCAGTTATTTGTATACTGCAGCATGTTCACTAAGCACCAAACAAGCTCACCAATTGCTTGGTCGTGTGGGCTTTTATGATCATCATCGTAATCGTTGTTTACTATTATATAAATACAAAATGGCGTACTTAAGACGACGTAAGCGATGCTGGCTGTCAACAACATGGCGGTCAAAGAGGACGCTTGGTTCTGTCTCACACTGTGAGATCTGGATTGGACGTTGTTTCTCTCTGTAGTTTGATTCTGCATCATACGACGATTGCTGGAAACAACTTTATAGATGATGGCAATGTTGCAGAAGACAAAAATAAGCGATGGGATAAGGTTATATATCATGAGATCGAACCAAGACCAGATATAATTAAAAAAGTAATCGTAATCGGAATTGATTAAGTTACAGGGTGATATGTACGTTTCATTGCCTTGCGTTCCGGTCATTTCTCCTACACCGTAAAAGTAATGTGCGTTGATGGCTGCCAGGAACACAATTACTGAAATAATGATTGAAAACGTTTTCCGTTTAGTGCAGACTGATTTTACCTTGTGCGGATACCAGACTGTGAAACATCTTTCAAGTGTTACGAAAACCAAGAGCCAGGCAGATATATAGGTCGCTGAGTAAAGAGACCACTGTTGAATCTTACAGACAGCTTCGCTGTAGTCTTGGTAATAATAACCAGTTAGATAATAAATCCAGCTATGAACAAGTCCCAAAAACAGAACCATTGTGTCAAACACTGCCAGGAATCTCAAGTATAATGAAGTTGTAGTTTTTCTCATAGACGTCTTTGATAGCACGATGAAAGACAACGTGTTGCCCGTGACTCCCGAGGCCAGCAAAACAGGCGACATGTACTTCCAGATGTCGTGTGCAATCTTGGTTTCTGAGTAGTCGCTGTAATCCGGCATCGTGGATGTCTCCGTGTATTCCCCCGTGGACGCTGTGATTAGGAAATGTCCCTTCATCTTGGATGCTCCTATTAATTACGAGAATGCTAACAATTAATGCCATTTTAAGGTAACACGAAACAGTGACTGAACTAACAACTCTTTTAATATATTAATAACACTGCTGGAAGGCTGAAACACGATGTTCTGTATTATCTACAACTAAATCTAGTCAAGCTCGACGAAATAAAGTGTTATTATAAACTGAAAGGATAGTATATGTATTCTCATAACATTAGAGATAATTGTAATAAATGAACGCTGGCAATATTTCTGCTCTAGTGATAATGAGACATTTTGTTTTTTTATACTTTCTTTTTTTATAGGAAGTTTTGAAAAAAAAAAAAAAAAAAAAACAACTTAATTGTGGCATGTATGTGAAATAATAAATTTGAAATAGAGCTAAATAATTTTATCATTGTACTTATGTATATATATATATATATGCGTGTATGTATGCATATATGTTAGTATATATATATTTAGTGTGTGTGTGTGTGTGTAATGTGTATGGGGAGGTATGCGTTTGTGTGTCTATATATGTAAGTGTATATACGACTATATGTATGCGTGTATGTATGCCTGTATGTCTGTGTGTGCGTGTTTGTATATATATGTGTGTTTGTGTGCATGTATGTGTTTGTACGTATGTGAGTGTGTGTGTGTGCCCGAGAGAGAAAGAGATTGAGAGAAAAAGAAGGTATTTGACAAATATATGCACACGTATGATATATCGACTTAAATAATTGTCTTCGTTTATCAAAATCAAGGAACGAGGAGTATAACTGCATATTCTAATATATATCTACCAGCCTACCTACCTAGGTACCCATCTATCCATCCATTCGTCTTTGTATATCTATGGTTGTTAACTGTAGCCAAAATTTTCATACATTTTTTATATTAAAATTTTAATTGATAACTTGGTTTTAACGATATCAACTAAAAATATAAACTGATATTGGAATGTGTGAAGTAAAGTGCTATCATTTAAAGATAATTAATTAATATACAAAATTTTGGTCGCTAAGATAAACTTTGTTAGCAATGTAAAAATAAAATGATATGCAATAGGCTATGAACATTAACACGTAAGGGCACATTTCAGTGGTACAAAGATACGAAGTTTTAATATTTTATAGCAAAATTAATAAAAACTCAACTGAAATTCGACTACTAAATTAACATAGCTCGCAGCGGTATATGCATTACAGCTATTTATTGAAATTACT
Organism: Chrysomallon squamiferum; assembly: GCA_012295275.1. NCBI lineage: Eukaryota > Metazoa > Mollusca > Gastropoda > Neomphalida > Peltospiridae > Chrysomallon > Chrysomallon squamiferum. The sequence goes on from CM022669.1 coordinate 12,528,109, forward strand.
ATCTGACCATCTTTGTCTGTATTTATCTTTATCTATATCTACCTTTCTGTCTGCCTTTCTGTTAGTCTATTTCTCTCTCTCTCTCTCTCTCTCTCTCTCTCTCTCTCTCTCTCTCTCTCTCTCTCTCTCTCTCTCTCTCTCTCTTTCATTCAGTCGTTGAATTGATTTATCTGTCTGTGCACACTGTTAGGCAATCAAAGAGATGCCGGATGTATTTATATTCTAGCTCACAGTCTCATACACAAGATACAGCTCGTTATACATCGCATACTTTTCATGGCTTTCTTTTTTTTTTTTTTTTTTTTTTTTTTTTTCAAGAAACATGTATCGTCTGCTTCAAACGAAAGCAGTTAAGTGAATAAGTTTCTAAGAAAAATTGGCCAATCACGAATAAATTAGAAAGGAGCCAATCACATTTTACTAACATTAAAAATGAGCCTATCAGACTGTATAATTTACTAACCTTTTACGTAATAAGAAAAAAAAGAAAAAAAAGTTAGTGGATTCATGTACCGTCTAATAGCATAAGGAAACAACGATACTGCCCATGTCGGAATTTAGAACACAAGATTGCACAAGGCATCTGGAATTATGCACCTCCGATTCTGCTAGTATTGGGCTTGATATGTAACACGTTAGTCTTCACTGTGTTAACAAAAGCATCAACGAAAGAATCAAAAACTTCACTGTATTTGAGATTTCTGTGCACGGGATTTGTTCATGGATGAATATATTCTTTAACTGGTTTCGATTACGCAACTGTGTGAAAAGTTCTCGGGTGGATAGTTTATTCAGCGACCTATGTATCTGCTTCTCTTGGTTTCGTTTGAAAGATGTTTTTACAGTCTGGTTTGCGCATAAGGTAAAATTAATCTGTACTAAACGTCGTTTGTGTTATCTTGGTTATTATAACTTTCAACGAAGACTATCTGAATGAAATTAAGGATATCACGGAGACTGTACACAATGAAACACAAATATCAGTTTGTTAGGAAATCGATGAATATTACACATTCTTTTTTAATAACATTTTTTTTTGATTGACTGCCTTGTTTAGTCTTCAATTTTTATCATTTGCAAAGTTGCCTTCGTCTACAAAGTCGTTTCCAGAAATCGTTGCGTAGAAAGAAGTAAGTTACAGAAAGAAATAACTTTACGATAACTTAAAATATATTATTAATATATTGTTCTATAAATTACATTTCTTTTCAGTTTTATCAATTTAATTTTACATTAACATTTTTCTCTGCTTTCACATACTTTGTCTAAAATATTCAAATAAATTTACATTTTGAAATGCTCTCATATCCTTTCGCTTTTAATCTTGTATTCATTTATGTTTTTCCCCCATTTTAAATAATTTCTTATGACATACAGGAAAGATAATCATTAATTTTTCCTTAAAAAAATAAAATACGCATCAAAATCACAAAAACTTTAAATAAAAAGTAAGAAGATATTACAATATTAAAGATAGATAATCATTTTTTAATTATTTTTATTTTATTTTTTATGGTTTTCAAATGAACTAATGAAATACTGACTGATAAGACTTATATTACGGTATAAAAGATATTCGTTATAAAACACGACATATAATGAAAGAAAATCATTAAAAAGAAATAAAAACGTTAAATATTATATTTAGATAGAGTCGTTGTAAAATATTACAAACAGTGAGAGAAAGAGGGAGAGTCATTATAAAAAAAAGAAAAATAATAAAAAACCACACTCACATTTCAGCATGTTATAGAAAGAGTCACTGTAAACGTTACATAGTGTGAGTGAGAGAGAGAGAGAGTAATTATTAAAAAAATACTACGTCATACGGAGACAGGGAGAGAGAAAGAGCTGTTACAAAACATTAGAACATATCATACAGTGAGTCATTATACAACACGTCACAGAGTAAGAGAGTCATTATAAAATACTACAACATGTTATACCGAGAGAGAGAGAGAGAGAGAGAGAGAGAGAGAGAGAGAGAGAGAGAGAGAGAGAGAGAGAGAGAGAGAGAGAGAGAGAGAGAGAGAGAGAGAGAGAGAGAGAGAGAGATACTGTGTGTGTGATGAGAGAGAGAGAGAGTCATTATACAATATTACATGTTATACCGTTGTGTGTGTGTGTGTGTGTGTGTGTGTGTGTGTGTGTGTGAGAGAGAGAGAGAGAGAGAGAGAGAGAGAGAGAGAGAGAGAGAGTCATTATACAATATTACGTTATATCGTTGTGTGTGTGTGTGTGTGTATAGAGAGAGAGAAAGAGAGAGAGAGAGAGAGAAGAGAGAGAGAGAGTCATTATACAATATTACGTTATATCGTTGTGTGTGTGTGTGTGTGTGTGTGTGTATGTGTGTATGTGAAAGAGACAGAGAGTCATTATAAAATATTACAATGTGTCTAACACTGAGAGAAAGAGAGTCATTATAAAACATTGCAATACGTCATATAAAGATTCGTTATAAAACATGTCATACACTGATAGAGAGTCATTATAAAACATTCGAATATGTCATAAATATGGTAACTAATAAATAAGTCTAGTACAGTAGACAGTATTTTCTTGAGATCTAAGCAGATGCTTATTGTACTGTTGCTTTCCTAATATCTAAATTTTGCTTTCTTCTGAAGTTTTCTCATCATCATCATCATCATTATTTATGTATTTATTTATTTTCTTATTACTTACTTATATACTTACTTAACTGGGTGTATGGAGGCTTGCTTCAATGGCTGATTTTTTTGGATCTAGCTAGCTACCCAGTCGGTATGTTATTTAGTTAGTTAGTTAGTTACTTGCTTATTAAGTATTACTACGTTCTTACCCGTTCTTGCAGCAGAGGAAAACACCAAAGAAGAAATCAGGTCCAGGAAGCCAGATCTGTTTGCGTTTTGCTAGATATCCATGAACTGATTAAGAAGTTATTGTGTCATAGCAAGAATGCGACTGGATGGCATAATATTTAGATTTGACAGTAACAGTCAACCAGTGGCCGAGTTGCGTGCGTGCGTCACAGCTGTGAATATTAAGAACTATAAAAACCTCAGTCGAAGTTTGTTTCTGACATTTCTAGATTCGACGGATCTAGATATTATCCTTACGACTTCAGTTTCAACGATAAAGGATAATGGCTAACGTTAAGGGTTATCAAGAACACAAAAAACTGCACCTGATGTGTTAAAATACAATTGCTCTCTTTCTGTCTGGTCGGAAACATTTTAGGTTTTATTGTTTTGATGAAGTCGTCGATGAAGCACACATCAACGTCGTTGTATCTGAGGTTCCTGGGAGGTGGATATAAATGGATATAAGCGATTTACTGGAGGTTTTTACTTAGCATTGACGCGATAATTTAAAATGTACCTATGATGTAAATGTGATTAAAATAGATTAGAAATAGCATCTTTGCAAACAGAGAGTCCCGTTCCGCATAATTTCAAAATAAGAAAAAAATATGCACATTCCGAGTAACATTCAAAGTTACGTCAGTCAGCGAAGACGTAACCCAGTCGTAAGTAAGGAACTATCGTTGTAGTAAATTTGCGATTATGCTTTACGACGGTGAATTATCGAATATTTTATTTCACGATATATATGATCAATTTTGTTGATGCTGTTAACTTGTGAAATGAATAGTAATTAATTTTAATACACTAATTTTGTTGGTGTTAATGTAATGAATTTGTTGATATCAGTGTAGTCAATTTGTTGGTATGAAAAATTAATCTTTTTATCGGGTGTCTTCTTTTATTATAGTGAATATTCGACTGATAAAAATAAATGTAAATCGTGTTATTCCAGTCTAATACATAAATAAAATGACTAGAACTGCGTGTCAACCAAAGATTATAGTCGTGTTTGTTATCGATAAAAACGTGGGAATAATTCTTGAAAATTGTTAAATTATCAGTAATTATGAAACTCGAACATTCAATCGCTTTTCAACATCGATCCATAATTGACGGTTTTATTGTCTTCTTTATTCATTATTCATTACTCATTCGTTATTACTTTCAGCTTGAGGTCATATTTTACCAGATTATTTGTTAATATTTTATATTTTCGCCTCACAGTTTCGCATTTTAATCTATTTTTGAGACATTGATCAGTGTGGATTTTTTTTTTGTCAACGACATGCAAAACGTGATTTTTTTTTTTTTTATAATCTTTTTTCATAAATAAAAGGGAAATATTTACTTTGATAAAGGTGTTTACTGTCAGTTTTGAAAACAACTGCTAAGACAAAAAAATATTTGTAATATTGATACAGGCGAAGTAATTACAATAGGTGACATTTTCATAGTCTGTCGTGACGTCATTTCGTAGAAGAAGGGGTAACAGATGTTCGGAGGAAATCACAGACAAATATCCATATGTTCAATCATTTTATATTCTTATGTTCGCAATGATTAAAAACCCCCAGAAAAATCTAAACTGTTCAGAATGAATAGAATAATTATAATTCGAAACTGTATACTATGACAGAATAATTATAATTCTAAACTGTATACTATGAATAGAATAATTATAATTCTAAGCTGTGTACATTGAAATAATTATAATTCTAAACTGTGTACAGTGATAGAATAATTATAATTTTAAACTGTATACTATGACAGAATAATTATAATTCTAAACTGTACACAGTGAAATAATAATTCTAATTCTAAACTGTGTACAACGACAGAATATTTACTTCATGGCTTTTAAAAATATTTTGACGAACCAGTTTCTATCGGTAACAATAAGACATGAAAATTAGTGTTTGTTTCTGGATCAACTTTTTTTCTTTTTTCCTTTATTATTATTTTTTGTTTACTGAACAAGTGTATTCGTTCTCTGATAACGATTAATATCCACAGCATTGTATATCCGTGGTAGATATATTTGTTTTTAATTAATAACATCTAGTGAATAGTATGCACAGCATCAATATAAACTCATCAGGTTTGAGGTTTGAAGATTATATTTACCATTTCAAAGTTACGTCCTCTCAGAAGAGAAAGACAAGTTTTTGAAAATTACTGTTTCACCTTGACATGGTTGAAAAAATCTAAGCAAACATTCTTAGTTTATTTTTTCCTTTAATACACAAAGGATGTCTTCTTGCTATTTAATACAGTAATACAGTAATACTACTACTACTACTACTACTACTACTACTACTACTACTACTACTACTACTACTACTAATAATAATAATAATAATAATCATAATAATAATAATAATAATAATACTTAAATAATAATAATGATAATAATCATAATGACAATAATAATAATATTTTTAATATTTTTGTTATTATAAATATTATCATCATCATCATCATTTAAATGTATTTTATTCATATACTTTATATATATTTTTATATTATTATTATCATCGTCATCATCATCATCATAATAATAATCATCACCATCTTCATCATTATTAACTTAGTATTTCTCAGACAGATAGAGAAAAAAATTTTTTTTTTTTTTTTTTTTTTTTTTATATATTAATTAAGAAATAAATGGGAATTTTTTTTTTTAAGAAAATGAAATTTTTATTATTTACGTAGATATTATTCTGATCCGTTACTCAATGTTTAGATTATTTATATAGCAAATATGATATATTATAAGCAAAATTTGAGTGTATGAACGCATGTTTGTATAACGAACAGACAAGACAAATATGTGTTATTATATAACATACAATGACAATATGACAATTTCATACATAATAAAGAATTACAATATAACTTATTACATTACTAAAAATGACATATAAAACGTATTACCTATGAAGAAAATGTATGTAATTTGTTAAAATAACAAGGTTTTCTCATGACAAAATAGAGATTAGAATTGTCATTCAAATCATTTTTATTTGATTTGATATTCATAGCTCTATTTATATAGAGTTTACAATAAATGGTATAGAAATAAAAATTCGTTAGAAAAAATTAAAACCAAAACGCCCCCCCAAAAACAAAACAGTATAGATTAGATTGTTACAAATTAGTTCACTCTGCTGAATATGTTTTTCATTTTTTCAGACAAATGGTGTATATAGAAAGCTCTCAGGTTTATTCACATGCAAATCACTAACAGTAGTACATGGGCTACAGTGATTAGTGACAAAATATAGCATACACACATAAAATAATAATAATACTTATTACTACTAGAATTAATTAAATATCGTTTACTAATGATCTATAAATGTTTCATTATAATACTAACAAACTTATTAATTGCTGTTTCTGCTTAAATAAAAACACAAACAAAAAAACCCCAACAATTTATAACGGTTACGTCGTGTTGAATTTTTTTTTTTTTTTTTAAATAATTGACTTGCAGAACATTCAGTAAAACATGATACTCATTTACCCTTACACGCAGATTCAGGCATAACGTACAGCGTCTTTCAAAGCAAGGGATGCTACTCTAATATCCTCGTTCTACAGGCAATAAGTGATTATGAAATCGAAATTACGTACCATTTTAATGTTTATAAAGCAAGTTTTTAAATAAAATCCATATTAATTTCGTGTCCGTATCGAAAATAGTTTTACACCAGTGTGATATTATCTTGCAGCTTCTAATTTTCAGTCTTCACAATATTTTAAAAAACAGTTCAATATATATTGCAAAACAGTATCATTGTACTTTTGTTTATAAGCGAAAGGGCATTAAGATATAATTCATATTTCAACAGTTATTCCGTAAATCACGCCCTCTTAGTTACTGTTACTACGTCCCATAAGCTAACATCCAAAATGGCGGAATCGGAAGCAGACGGCGTAGCTCATTTAAAAAGTATTCCAGGTTATGTGTCGGGTTCATATGTTGCTGAGAGCTTTCTAGAAAAGCACAAAAAAAGATTTACGTTATTTTACGCAAGGCTTACATCCACGATATAAAAATTTCCGACGAAAATCAACCAAAAGTGAATATGAAATTCTGAAAAAACGACTCGGCACACAAACTATATATTCAAGTTTCCTTGGAGACGAAACAGCTATCAGAGGCTAATTGCTCCTGTAAAACTGGCTATTATATTTTGGTATTAAACTGATATTGCAGCATGGTTTATTTTAGTGGAAATAAAAAATAAAATAAAAAGTACAAACCAGGGGATATATTCCCGAAGATGTCGGTCGTAAAATGGACTGTTCCGACGTTTCTTTGTCGTTACAATGTCGTTTGAAATCTGTCGTAATAAAGGGAATCACTCAGTCTTATTCTGTTTAGGCGTAACATGTATGCTTCATGCAGTGACTGCGCACGTGCTTAATTCGAACAAGTTACCTGTAGTCATTTAGAAGGTAAGCAAGGGTTATCAACCAAATGAAGTTGGTCCACAAAGGCGACCAAAATTTATCAAAGAGGAACTGGAATCATTAGTAGGTAGTCATCATCAACGAACCATTTATGCCATCTTCAATGATTGTGTAACAAACAATAAGAAAAATGCTGCGTGGATTTCAGTTACCGCCAGTGTCAAATTCTGTATCAACAGTAAGGCGCAGCGTTGATGAAGTTCGGCGTAAATGGCGTGATTTGTTGTCTGTGGTAAAAAAAAAAAAAGAAGAACGGCGAAGAACAGCCCAGAAAAAACTGATGGCGGCGGCCAGATAATCACCATGATACCAGTGGAAAAACAAGTTGTATCCATCATAGGAGTGAGCGCCATAGAGGGAATAACCACTGGAATCGACAGTTCCGCTGCCAAAACGTTTAAAAAATAAGATATGTCCAGCGACATGTGGCAGCAAGAGCATGTGTGCAGATGAAATGCCTACAGAAGAACCCTCTCCCATTATTGGTATGTATTTGTCCAAATCCTGCCCACGACTTGGAGCAAAGGCTACAAGGGGAGCAGGAGAAATTATCCATAGAAAAAAGTCGCTGGAAGTTGGAAGAGAAAATGGAATAGTAAAAATGATGAGTTAGAAACAAAACCATTCAATCGATTGTTCATTTATAATCTAAAATCATTTTGAAGTCAAATTGGTTGCATTACAATAAATTTAAAAAATAAGTTAAATATATAGCTGCTGTCTTGTAATAGCTCCATCCTGGCAATGTTCCTCTTGTTCAGAACCAGGGCATGGGATATTTCTTTCTTAATCGCCCAACTGTGGCATAACCATATGATAGTTAAGCCAGGTTAAAAAGTAAATTTTAAACAATTTTAATAAAAATGGTTCAAAATGAGAATATTATTACATCCTCTAATTTTAGGACAACAGGGTTATGCTGGCATAAATAAATAGTTTTTATTTCTTGATTTTCTTTAAAAGAAAATTTTCACTTAAATACAATGGTACCTTGACTTAGGAGTGCACCAACTTAGGAGTTTTCGGTCGAGTTACGAGCAATTTGCTTTGAGTTGCGAGCCAAAATCCGTGTTACGAGCGAGCTTCAGATACACCGCAACGAACAACGCAACATCCAGCCAGCATCCCGGGTCTCACTCGTTTACGTCACTGGCTACCTCGCCGCGGACGCGTTTTGTGCAGTATTTTGCCAAATTTCTTTTTTCTGGCCATGGATCCTAAGAAAGTGAGCGCAAGGACAATGCTGAGATGAAGAAGCGGATAATGTCCATCGAATTAAAGCATGAAATCATAGAAAAACATGAGCGAGGTGTGCATGTAGTCGACTTGGCTAGGCATTATGAGCGTAATATTTCTACGATATGTACCATACTGTAGCAGGTGTCGACAAAAGCTGTAACTCCAGCCAAAGGCGTTAAAATAATTTGTCTGATCTCGAAGATAAATACACTTTAGAAATCCAATTTATTTCTTTACATTTTCTTTGATTTGTCATTATAAATACCTTTTTCTTATTTAAAAACACCTTACAAAAAACTGTTGTGGTTTTGGGGGTCTGGATCGGATTAATGGTATTTCAATTAATTTCATTTGGAAAAAATGATTTGATTTACGAGCACGGCCACAGAACGAATTAAACTCGTAAATAAAGGTACCACTGTATTTTATTTCTATTTTTATTATTTATATAAGACATCAACATAAATAATATTACGAATAACAAATTTCAATTTATTTTGTTTTATATATCCTGAATCAAAAAGTAATATTTTATTATTTTTGTTTTGTTTTTGTCTTTTTAATATATTTTTTGATTTTTAGAATTTTATTATTATTATTATTATTATTTATACAAATGACATCTAATTTCCATATATATATATATTCATTACTTTAATTCCATGACAATTGCTATGTTGTAACCAGATCTCTAAATCTTCAAAAACGAAGAAAAAAAAAAATAACTGACAAATTTTCACCGTGTATATAACATGATAAAAATATCTTATTGTTATGAATGATACACGTTTTAATATAATTATCGATATTCTTTTTATTAATGTTATTATTTTATCAGGTATTCTACAGATTCAGTTCGAAAAAACAATATTAAAATGTTTGTTTGTTTTTGTTTTTTTAAATAAAAAAAGAAATAAAATAGATTTTCTTTTTTTTTGACCATTTTAAAATATCAGTTATACTGTGTAACACAAATATATTATCTGTTGCTGAATAACGTTATCGAATTCTGCTTGCATCTTATTAAAAACATAATGATCTCCAAGCTCAATTTTACAACTGAAATAAATAATTTGAAAAATTAGATATTGCTTATTTTCTGGATTAGTATTCCCCTGCTTGGCTTTTTCAGCATAGATTTTATAATTCCAGTTAATTCCGGTAATATATTCTCTAAAAACGACATTCAAAACAATTCCTAAGCTTAACTAATGATTTAGCTGTAAAGAATTGCGTATGTAGATAAATTACTATCAGTATTGTTAGTAAACAATAAAAGAAAATCATTACGTTTTCGACCGCTACCTGTTAGTACCTTTTAACAGAGGTATTCAGGTACACTTCTTTTCTCACGTCATCCAGCATTAAATAAACATATAAAATATATTAAATAAGTAAAAATACTTTATTAAAGGATCCTTTTTTTTTTTTTTTTTTTTTTTCATCGAATAAAAGATTAACAAAAATTTAAAAAACAAACCAAAAAAGCACTGGTTTCCCTTCCTTTGCTCACAGATATAATTTACGTTCAAACAGATCACCTGGAACATAATGTAAATGTGTAATTAATAAAATTCAGTCATTTTCTCTTTGATCGTCAACAGTGACTGCGATTTTGTACTCTGCTTGCTGAAATGAAGACGACCAATATCTTCAGTGCTGAAAAAATAAAAAAATAAAAATTAAAAACAAATAAAATCTTTCCGATTAATAGTATTCTAAACAAAAAGCAGGTAGATGTGGGAACATTTTTTTTGTTTATGGTTGACTGAACATAATTTTACTGTTTATCTCTGTAACTGTCACAGTTAAACACCATAGAGATAATGATAGAGGAAACCTGTCGCTAGCCAACCAATTATTGTTTTCACCTAGCTGCACATAAAAGAATTTAATGGCTAAACAGTTCATCGTCTCGAATTATGCAAAAGACATTTAAAACTGAAGTCCTTATTAAGCTAAGAAAAAGGTTTGTTTAAAGCTATATCGAGTAACACAAGAGTAATGTATTTCAAAGAAATTCCGTATAACTTGGTTCAAGTTTGAATTAGTATTTTTCTCTAATTATTATTTTTTTAATTTAGCTAGTTATTATTAATCAGATGGTAGCAAAAGGGATAAAATAAAAGTTATCAAAATACAGAAACACAAATTATAATTAATTTTTTTGGAGGATATAACATTAAACAAACAAACAAACAAACAAACAAACAAACAAACAAATAAATAAATAAATAAATAATATTTTGCCCTATTAGTACTGAGATACGGAATGCAAAAGATCAAAGTATTGTGTACATGTATTATTACATTTTAAAACCATAATGATAAGAACTGTGTCCTTAGTTTGCATTTACTATTTTGTATTTAGACCAAAGAAGCATATACAGCATAGACTGTATTTTATTTTACTAAATTGGAAACAAAGAATATTCTAAAACAATGTAGCGAACACCATAAAAGGAATTATAAATCATTAATCCATACCTTCAAGTTAAAATAGTGAGATCACTATTAAAAGACAACTGAGTAGTAGTCTTTAAAAATGAACTTGCTTAAGAAAGTCATGTTTTATTTAACGATGCACGCAAATGTTTTTTTTTTTTTTTTTTTTAATTTAAATAAAATTTAATTATAGTTATACCATGTCGTGTACGAAATGAGAAAAAAAATTCCACAGCAATGAATTACTCCTTTTTAGAAATGCAGAACAGTTCGTATAGCGTACCCTTTAATAATAATAATACTAATAATAATAATAATAATAATAATAATAATAATAATCATACTAATAATAACAATAACAA
>CM022669.1:12544479-12549479 GCA_012295275.1 Chrysomallon squamiferum
TACAGGTCTGATGTTTGAGTCTATAATAATGATGGTCACGTAATCTGCATTAGTTATAATGTGGTCACCACGTTAATTATAATAATAACTATAGTTATAATGGTAAAGTAGTTTGCACTAAAGTTATAATGATATGTAGTATGCATTATATTTATTACTGTAAAGTAGACTGTAACAAAATTTTGTTTCAGCTGCTTCATTTATAGATTAAGTGATATTTTGGATCCAATACAGTTGTTATTATGTTCCGGTAGGAACTGCTCAGGGAAATGGTTTTCCAAGTGTAACGAATTTTCAGTGTATGATTCGTTTAAGGAAATTAAACTAAACATTTTTTTTTCTGTGTATGGAAACTTTTGAAATGAGCTCTTTTCCACTTTAGGTTTCTGTATGTTTCTCATTTTCATGAATTTCAGATTTCATTCCAAACTTTTTCGTGTTATTCTCTTGCATAGACATATTAAGCTCGTGGAATTTATCAGACACGTAATATAATTTAAACAGCAAATTTTTATTGTTATTTTAATTTTTATATTTAATTTTAATTTTTTAGCCTTGTCTACTATTTCACAGTGATTGCATTTCCGTACTTCTTTGAAAAATTCTTCCTCAAGAAAAAAAAAAAAAAAAAAAAAAAAAAAAAAGAAAAAAAAAGGAAAACATTATCACCTCTTCATTATACTCGACAGACAGAAAGATCTGACTTTGTAACAATATCTAAACATAAATAAACGTAGAAAAAGCAAATTGGAATTTACATTTTATAAAATTTAAACACCATGAGGAATATATTCTTGTACAGAAATAAAAAGTGCTGGACCTAATTATTTACGGAAACAAAATTGAAAGAAAGAAAGACAGAAATAAAAATGTCAAATCTTTCTGCGACACGTAGTAATATTTAGACCAACTCTAGTTTGAGAAGTTCTGAAGTAGCTGAATTAGAGTTACAACGATGACGTAGTCTGAACTTGGTTTACAACGGTAACGTAATCTGAACTAGCGTTATAATGGTAACGGTAATATTGTCTGAACCAGAGTTATAACGGTAACTGTTGGAACTAAAGTTATAGCGGTAACATAATCTGAACTAGAATTATAACGGTAACATAGTCTGCACTTGGTCTATAACGGTCACGTAATCTGAACTAGAGTTATAACGGTAACAATCTGAATAAAGGCAACATGGTCCAATGAGCTGCTCATTTTTTCTTTTAAATTCAAAAAGCACATGAAATTATAATGAATGTGGACGAGCAATTTGGTTTAGTGCTATATCTCATATTTGTTTTTCTAGGCTTAATCTTTTATGCTAGACACAAATCTTATCTAACAGTTTTCAACTCTCTCTCTCTCTCTCTCTCTCTCTCTCTCTCTCTCTCTCTCTCTCTCTCTCTCTCTCTCTCTCTCTCTCTCTCTCTCTGTATGTGTATGTATATATTAATATTCATACAATTCGATAGAATTACTCCGCCCATCAGTTCAATATACAGCTCTTCGTTTGTTTACACTTAACAAAAAAGAATAGAAAGAAATTCTATTCGATATTTCAGTTTATCCATTATTTTTCTCGTTGATCTAACAATGTTTTTTTAGAGTATAAATGAGTGGTCATCATTTGTAGCACTCTATTTGGTTTCCTTTAACAACAGAGATAAATAAAAAAATAACATCAACAACAACGGATAGAAAACTTGACTGATATTTCAGTTTTCCATTCATTATCGATATACATTTGGTCAACGATTCATAGAAACATTTGTAACAATCTCACCAACAGCCGCAGCAACAAGAATGGATAGAAAACCTGCTTGATTACTGAGTTCTTCCATTTTTCTTAAAGACGACTCAAGAACATTTCTTAAACTATAAAACTGAGACAATAATTTCATTGTACATCTGAAAAGAACTGAGATTAGCTTTTCAGTTATTCTTTGTTCCTAATTAATACTGGATTTAAATTAAAAAGACATTAAAAATAATTATCAATACAAATATTTATGTTTCAACTGGAAATAACTTGTCTGAAGAACAATGACTGAGTTAGCCGATTTTCCTGAATATAGAGCTTCTGTTGCTATTTGGAAATACGTTCCGCCGTTCATGCTGACACTAGGACTGGTGGGTAACTCTTTAGCGTTCATTGTTTTGTCATGGTCATCATCAATGCGAGAAACGACGATGTCGCTGTATTTGAGGTGTTTGGCTGTCTTCGACAGTCTCGTTCTCTGTACTGGCTTGTTAAGACGCTGGTTAAAATATCTAGTTCATTACGACATCAGAACATACAGTACGACTGCATGCAGACTGCACGTGTGGGCGACCTATTCGACGGCGTATATGTCGGCGTGGTTGTTGGTGGCGGTGACGTTGGAAAGATGTTTGTCTGTCTGGTTTCCACATAAAGTAAGAATGATATGTACAAAGCGTGTAACTATTGCTATAATTGTGTCCTTAATTTTAATAATGGCCGTTTTGCCAGGACATTATATTTTTGGATATGGCGATTCTGAAAAAACCGAAGGAAATGAAACACACATCCTTCACTGTGTAGCTATTACTGATGAATACGACACATTTGATAATACAGTTTGGTCATGGGTAGATTTTTGTGTCTACAGTTTCTTACCTTCTTTCATTCTCATCGTATGTAACATTTTAATCATTTACAAAATTGTTTCTGGTAATCGACAGATTTTGCAGAATGACACGTCCTGTGGAAACAACATTCAGAACAGATCTGCATCAGTTCGACGAAATCAATCGTCATCCATCACGTTCATGATGCTAGTCGTAAGTGCGACGTACGTAATTTGTACAACTCCTTTTTGTGTTTCAGTAATAAATTACAATATGTTTTTGGGCGAGTTCGAAAATGTTCATGACGAGGCAGTAGACGAATTAATGTGGTGCCTGGTCAATATGTTGATGTACACAAACAACTGTATCAATTTTGTGTTATACTGCAGTACTGGACAACGATTTCGACAAGAAATGAGGACTTTGTTTTGTGGTCGTGAGCGGAGACAATCTGACATCTACAGTGTGCCGGTGACCCAGAGTCATACTTTGTAATATAAGCATTCAGTTAATTGTCTATTGTTTGTTTTAATTGTTATTAATGCATTTATAACCATATTACCAATTCTGACAATGTGCTTTTCAAAGAAAAAACACGAAGTGCGTTAACTTTATGATAGGACATATGTAATTGTTCTTACAGAGAAATGATATGGTGTTTGTTGACATATACCTCGTCGCCGCATTCACGACATTCGGATTTTACCTTTTAGGCAGTCGAAAAGGTTTTCTTTTATTAATGGTCGAGATAAAAGTTTTTATTGAACACACTAAATATAAATGTTATCAAGGATTAATTATTTACGAGATAAAAGCTGCTAGATAAAATTGTTTATATCAATAATGATTAACACGAGTCTCTCTCTCTCTCTCTCTCTCTCTCTCTCTCTCTCTCTCTCTCTCTCTCTCTCTCTCTCTCTCTCTCTCTCTCTCTCTCTCTCTCTCTCTCTCTCTCTCTCTCTCTCTCTCTCTCTCTCTCTCCTTTTCGGTTATTGTTCATAACTGTTCATGATAAATTGCATAGAAACCTAATTACAATCACCTGTCATACTTTTCATTACTGATCATTTAAAATCCTTTCTAAGGAAGAAAAATGAATGACTGTTTTTATTCTTTATCTGTTTTACATTTAGATATTTTTAAACTTTGTCAGGATTAGAATAGAACATTATTTTTCTTTTCAAATGTCAGTTTTATTGGCAACCTTTTACGATAAATACTTTACTAAAAAAAAGAAAAATACTTTGACTATTTAAAAATGTTTTGTTAATATTTAGTCTTTGAAGAAAGACGGTTATTACTTGTAATAAAATAAAAAGAACCCCAAAAACAAAACAACATTTACTTAAGTGTCTTTATCCGAAGACGAGGCATTTGCTGAAGTAGGTTAATTGTTTGATATCAAGTCTACTTTTTCGGTAAATTCATTTTACTTTTACCAATCCATTCTTTGGAACAATAATGAATGTATATTGATTTTATTTTTTAATATCGATGTTCATTGACTTATTTTGCTATTACAAACTCAATAGTTTGTAAATTAATATATGGTGACAGTCGACTAATATATTTTTCTTGCAAAACTAGAATATAATTTATTGCAAAAAATGTGTATGCAATGACGTCACTAGTACAAGGAAATGCAAAAACTATTATTTTTTTTAGTGCCATACTTCGTTATTAATTAAAATAAATGGCGAAAAGAAAAACAAATAAAATAAAACTAGTAAGTGTGCAGAATAAATTCAGACTATTTCTTTGTATAAAGGTACACTTTAATGTAAATGAATTTAATCAGAAAAGAAATAGAGGGAAATTAAACTTAAAAAATAAAAATAAAAGAAATAAATAAATAAATTTGAAACATTATATGGATTGATAAAGATTTAATAAGAAATAAAATATACTGAACATAAATGTCCGGCAATAACTCACCGATTGAAAAAACCAACATTTTTACTAATTTTTATTTTCTGTTTAACTTTTTTCATCGTTGTCTCTGTGTTGACGGTAATTAGATAGTTCGTATCGCCTTTCAGACATTGTGTATACTAATAACAAGTAGGACTTCATGCTGTCTTTGATAATTTCATTATCTACGTTTTAAAACAAAACAAACAGCGGATTACAACATAAACACACAAAATCTGACTAACTGCAAGGCTCAGCGGCAGGCAGCATTTTCAAGTATATATGTCATTTTTGAAAAAAAAAAAAAAAAATTAATTCAGTCGGATCACCATAGCAGGAACAATTAATAATTACATTCTGGAAAATATTTTCTCCAAAAGTTTTCTATTTTGGTTTTTAATTTAATTTAGTTTATTTTTTTAACACTTTCCCCTTTATACGTTTTCACAACAGAATTATTAACCAAGTCGTTTTCAGCGTGATGTTATATATCCGTCCATACACCGAGT
>CM022669.1:12551979-12569479 GCA_012295275.1 Chrysomallon squamiferum
CCATGAAAGAAAATGCACCTTCGGCAGCACTAATCTGTGCAACGATAATTCACCCTTTATAATGTTTAAACGTTGCTATAACAATACGGAAATGCACTGGTGTAAGAGCTTCGCAATACGTAATCACGTAAGCATAGGTTTGTCCCGTATCGAGGAAATCTCGCGTGAAACGTCGAGATCGGTTCGGTACGTGGAAGTTACGTCTATGCTAAACCTCTCTACTTTCTTATGAGCGGTGGTAGGTCGTCCAAAACAACAAAATATTCATTTTGAAGATTAAAAAAAAAAAATAATAATAATAATAATAATAATAATAATAAAACAACAACAACAACAACAACAACAAAAAGAACCCCGACAATACTGAACCATTTATTCATACGCCAGAGGTACACTTTAATATGAAAGAAACTGAACATTATATGTGCATATAATATGGAGTGTATTAATTTATTTATCTTTTAAATATTTATTTTTATTTTCAGTCCCAACAGGTCGTCATTAATTAGATACAAAATCGTATTTATTTATTTATTTTCATTAATCGTTTTCTTTTCAGTGATTATACTACAGACGTGCAACATGGTTGCCGTAACATACTATGATTTACTAAACCACAAAATTCTATGGTATCTTATTACATAATGAAATAAAAAAAGGCAAAATAAGCATGAATAAATGAATGAAGACAATAAATCAATAAATAAAATAAATAATGATAAAAATAGATAGATAAAATAAATAAATAAATAAATAGAAACACAAAGTTATGTAAAATAAAATAAAACCAAATTTTCGGAATACATTTTACTGGTAATACTTTTATCAACATAGAAATTCAATGCATTATGTAACAAGCAATACGTTTTTTCTATTAATATAGTTATCAAACGTCGTAAAACATTATTTTTCCTTTTTTGAGTAAAATCGAATAATTGTTATGAACACTGACATTATATTTAAAAGAAAAAAGATTAAAAAAAAAGAAGAACAAAGAAAGAAAGCACGCATAATAAAATTAGACTTCCACTTTATAAATCATATGCTAAAAATATTCTTTCTTAAGCACTTTTCTCGAGAACATTAATTATTAAATTTTCTAAATTTACATGACTTTATCATAAAGCAAATGTCTAGTTACTATTGTTTCATATGTTAACTTAAAAGCTCTTCAATGAAATTGAGTTAATAATAGTATCTAGTACACAAATTCACTGACATTTAAGAGCAAATGAAGGTTTCAAATTTGTAACAAATTTCAAAAGGAGGCAATAAAAATCAATATTAAGAATATTCCTGATTCTTCCGATGTATATACACTTTTGTCTTTACCTAATAGCTTCATTTGATATCAAACAAATTAACTACTTCAGGAAATGTCTTGTTTCCCGATAAAAGAAAATTAAATAAAAACATTTTCTATTGATAATGACAATAAGTCTTGATGAAAGCAGGTATTTTCGAAAAGTATATATAATTAAACGATAGGCGAAAAACCTTTCACTGGAAAATATATTAAAAAAGCAAATATTAATAAATTCAGACTTAAGCTATAAGAATTATTGGTAATTCTATGGTTTGCAAAAATGATACATTTCAACTTTTGAAATTTACATATAAATGGAAAGAAAGGAACATCTTTAAAGGAATCGGATTTTAAAATTTCTTATTAAAGACAGAGCAAAGGGAATCTTTGACTACGTTACAAGCGCTTTTCTCAAAGAACAAATATTTTCTTTTTATTATATTCTGATGTTATTTAAAGTTTTTGAAATAGTCAAAGACTTTTTTCTTATTGTAAAGTATTTATCGTAAAACATTGCCAATAAAACTGACATTTGAAAAGAAACATAATTAATATTGACAAAGCTCAAAAAGTAATCAAAACGTATGACAGAAAAAGAACCGATACAATTGTTCATTATTCTTGAATAGAAACGATTTTAAATGATGTTTCAGTATTCAAACATTTGTCGAATTAGACTTCTGTGCATTTCCTTGATCATGAACAATAATACAAGAAAAGATAAGATAGAGAGAGAGAGAGAGAGAGAGAGAGAGAGAGAGAGAGAGAGAGGAGTTAAATCGTGTTACTTATTATGAATATAAACAATAATATGTAGCAATACGACAGTTTAAAGTTTTTGTTACGTAAAGAGTCTTTGAATAACCCGGATTCTTAGCATCTTCCATAAAAGCTGTCATCTGGACTATCAGTAAGAGAGAAACTATCGGTTAAAAAAGTTAAAAATGCCAAAATTGAGTTTGGACAACAAATCTACACCGTATTATTTTACACATCATTTACAAGTGTCGTTTCCGAAATGGCTTCATGTACTTCTTTTGAAAAGCACATTATCAAAATTTGTAATGTGGTTATAAATGCATTAATAACAATTAAAACAAACAATACACAATTAACTGAATGCTTATATTACAAAGTGTGACTCTGGGTCACCGGCACACTGTAGATCTCAGAACGTCTCCGCACACGACCACAAAACAAAGTCCTCAGTTCTTGTCGAAATCGTTGTCCAGTACTGCAGTATAACACGAAATTGATACAGTTGTTTGTGTACATCAACATATTGACCAGAGTCCACTTCAGTTGAGATACAGCTGCATCGTGAGCGTTATCAATCTCGGTGATAAAAACATTGTTATAAATGACAGAAACACAAAAAGGAGTTGTACAAATTACGTACGTCGCACTTACGAAAAGTAACATGAATGTGATGGATGAGGTCTGATTTCGTCGAACTGATGCAGATCTGTTCTGAATGTTGTTTCCATTGGATGTGTCATTCTGCAAAATCTGTCGATTACCAGAAACAATTTTGTATATAATTAAAATGTTGCACATGATGAGAATAAAGGATGGTAAGAAATTATAGATAGAAAAATCAATCCATGGCCAAATTCTGAGCTCAAATGCGTAGTACTCATCTGTAATTGGTACACAGTGAAGAATATATGTCTCATTTCCTTCGGTTTGTTCAAAGTCGCCGAGTCCAAAAATATAATGTCCTGGCAAAATGGCCAATTATTAAAATTATGGACACAATTATAACAACAGTTACACGTCTCGTACATATTATTCTTACTTTATGTGGAAACCAGACAGATAAACATCTTTCCAACGTCACCGCCACCAACAACCACGCCGACATATACGCCGTGGAATAGGTCGCCCACACGTGCAGTCTGCATGCAGTCGGACTGTATGTTCTGATGTCGTAATTAACTATTTGTTTTAACCAGATTCTTAACAAGCCAGTACAGAGAACGAGACTGTCGAAGACAGCCAGACACCTCAAATACAGCGACATTGTCGTTTCTCGCATTGATGAAGACCATGATAAAACAATGAACGTTAAAGAGTTACCCAGCAGTCCTAATGTCAGCATCAATGGCGGAACGTATTTCCAAATAGCAACAGCTACTCTATATTCAATAAATTCGGATAACTCATTCATGATTCCTCAGACAGATTATTTCCAGTTTACAACAGTGTGTTACCTTTTTTTTTTTTTTTTTTTCTTTCAATTATAGTCAATATTAGGATATATTCTATTTTTAATATAAAAAATTAAATGCAGGATAGGTTAGGAATTGAAAAGGTAAAGTCAAACAGTTTTGTTTCTGTTTTTTTTTGCTGGTGGTTATGGCACAGCTGTTGTTGTTGCTGGTGTTGACGACTTCCTGTTAATGTGATCAAAATATATATCGAAATTAAGATCTCAGATTTATAAATTTTACCAAATGTTCTTCAATGGTTTTTAAAAGGAATAAAACCTCCCCTCAATTGTCAAACAGCTTTTCTGTGCTTTCTTCTATTTTCTACTACTGCTAAATGACGTTGTTGTTGTTGTTATTCTCTTCCTCTTTACATAAACCAAATGGTACATCACATGTATGTCCAATTTGTCATCTTAGTTTTGTATTCCAAGAAACGATTTTTGTTTTTTTTATGGTGGGTTTCTTCGCTGTGAAGAATAATGGAAAAACTCAAATATTATACAGGTTCTTTATGCGCTATTGTGGCCTTCGTCGTCTTTTTTGTTGTTGTAGTTTTTGTTATTCTTTTATCTCTGCTTGGTCAAGCAATCCAAATGAATTTCTACAAATTACGCCCACTGTTTTATACTCTAAGATAACCAATGGGAAAACTTAAATGTCGAATAGAATCTGTTTGTATTATTTTTTGGGGTTAAATGTAACCAGCTGGACAGCTCTCTATTGATCTAATGGGCGGAGTAATTTTTTCGGTTTATATAAAGATAAAGCATTTTCATAATTAGGGAGTTTTGGCTTTAGTTAAAACTAGAGATGAGACATTAGTTAAAGATTGTAAAGATTGGAAATCTTTCAAAATACAGGTTACAGATGCATTCCTCTTTAATACAAATAATCGAATAAAGATGATAGGTAAAGAATTATAATGAACAAGTTAGTATACACACTGAGAAGAGCATACGAGTATTTAAATGAGATTGTATCTGATATTACGTATGTCATATAACGCCATAGAGTGACTTCCATGACTTTAGTAAGGAGGTGAAGAATACAATAAAGAGAAAAACAAGTCATATTGATAAATAATATTTTATACACAACATCCATATACATATGCACATACATATACATACAGGTATACACACCTAGAGATAGATAGATATACAATTTAAAAAAAAAAAAAAATTTGGATTTATTTGGATATACCAGCAAAATAAGTCGAAGTATATTTGACTTACATTAAACTGTAATTTAATGAAAACCGGTACAGATTAATTTACAAAGAAATTGATGTTTTGTCTTACAAACTGTGTCACAGAATTGATTTTATTCGACGACACAAAAAACTGTTTACTGAACCTAATCAGAACAGAACAATAAGGCGTGAAGATCTGAGGGTTATTTTTCATATATATGTATGTGTGTGTATATGTGTGTGTGTATGTGTGTCTGTCTGTCTGTGTGTCAGTGTGTGTGTGTAGACACATACTTGTCTATTACGTTGCATTAGCATTGGAATGAGTGACTGGCATTGTATCTCTCTCTCTCTCTCTCTCTCTCTCTCTCTCTCTCTCTCTCTCTCTCTCTCGCTCGCTCTCGCTCGCTCTGTGTGTGTGTGTGTCAGTGTAATAAAATATACATGAGAAGAGCAAAATATGATGACTAAGTAAATTTATAGATTGTCGATCTCTGACCAGAAATGTACTTTGATGCGGAAACATTTCTATAAATTACTTGTTATTTACACATTCACACATAGAAGCACATACAGATATACATACAGATATAAGTAATTAACGAATATATAAATAATATTCCGTTACGTTGCACTATGGGACACTGTAAGTATGAGAAAAACGTTTTTGCTTACTACACACAATATTCTCAGTTCTTTACGAAAACATTGTTCGTTAGCACAATACAAGATAAAACTGAGAGAGTTGTTTGTATACATCATAGGCCACGTTCAGTGCATTTGGCACTTCGAGGTACACACCTGCAGGCTGACAATTAAACAATACATTTTTAAATAAGACAAAAACACAAAACAGAGTTGTTCATATTACTTTGGTTGCATTACTTGTAAGTCAGATGAACGTGAGGGATTATGGCTGGTTTTGTCGAAATAAAATAGATGTGTTTTGAACATTTCTTCCATCCTTCGTGTTTCGTCATTGTGTAGAGCTCGTCGACTACTCCGAACTATTGTAAATATAATCAAAATATTACACGCGATTAAAATGTGTGCAGGTGAAAAATGTAATAGTCATAGAAATCTATCCAAGATCAATTCTCTAGTTGCACATATCACGTACGCATCGTTAAGGTGTACACAGTGATAAACATGAAAATGTTATAATTGTCTACTGCGACGAGATACACACTGGTCCCATAAAAAATATGTGCTGGCAAAACGGCGACTGTCGAAATAACTGAAACACGTTTCGTACAAATCTCTTCTACATTTCTCGAATGTCATTGATATGCAAATCCACTGTGAAGCATGTAAATGTCCAACTGGTTGGTCGCCCAAATGTTCGTATTACGAATAGCCGATTTGTAGTACCATGTGTCACATGACAACAAATGGTAACAGTCAATTTCGCAGCAAACCAGTGCAAAGAAGAAAACTGTCAAAGACTGCCAGGAATCTCAGACAGTCCACGATGAAGTCCGCTGAATCGACGATTTCTGTACCACGATGAAAACTGAAATGTTTCCAGCAACACCAATCATAATCAATCATCATACTTGTATGTTAAGACACACATTTTATATTCCTTATACTTTTGTAAATTAGTCATGCGTTTTGCAACAATGAGGTAAAACAGATTCTCCCGGTTACAGGCTATTGGTAAACCGATAGAGCTATTTGGCTTGGACACGTTTTCTGTTATAAATGCCTGTAGTATTCAGTCATTATAAAGGAGTTTGTTCACATCTTTATAAATAAAGAAATAACAGTCATCCAAAAATTAAATTTTATCTTTAGATTTGCCGTCCTTCAAACACTGCATAAGAAGCTTCAAAATAATTGATGTGGTAACAAAAAAAAAAAAGAAGAAAATTCAAAAAAAAATTTAAAAAAAAATCCCTGACACTAACAAAAAATAAAAAAAACCTCCCCTCCAAAAAACGCAAACAGTACGGATGAATAAAATACTAAATTACGTCTTTTTTTTCTTTTTGTTTTAAAAGTAACAGATGATATTCATTAATAATTAAAAATATGTGTGAAATATATTACACAATAATATTGAATTAAATGTCTGAAAGCTGATTACTGAAAGTACTTTAAGATATTTATCAACAACACTGAATTAAATGTTACAGATGAATTATTAAAAATATTAATAAGATATTCAATAACACAAGTCAAATATTAAAAATATGTGCAAGTCTTCTAACAGTATTGAATTAAATGAAAAATAATTCATGTTAAATGGAAATTATCTTTAAGGTATTCCGTAAACGTATTGAATAAAATGACGTATAATTCATGTTAATTATTAAAGATATGTTTAAGATATCTCATAACAATACTGAATTAAATGATATAAAGGCTAATTATTAAAACTATTTTTATGATATTCACTAACAATATTGAATTACATGGAAATAAATAATAACTGACCATTACGGTGTACGGTTTGATGCTTTTGTAGTATACAAAGATTTCTGAGAATGATATTATCGTCGAAAATTGTCCGCATTGTACATAATGTGTTACTGCGTGAAAATAAATCTCATTATCAGAAATTGTAATGTCTCAAAATTAATTTCCATTAGCTGACTGAGAAAGCGTCATTTGCACCGTCTGTATGTTAGAATGCTGTCGTTGTTTAGAACAAAACAGTGATCGAAACTCTTGTCGAAATCGTTGTCCAGTAGCACAGTATAAGACAAAATTGATGCAGTTGTTTGTGTACATCAGAAGCTGCACCAGCGACCATCTGAGACCATGCAACGCAATCTCGCGAGGTGTGTCCACGTGAATAAGTCCGACATTCAAACATATCACGTAAACGCAGAATGGGGTTGTACAGACGACGTAAGTGACGCTGGTTGCAAGTAACATCAAAGTGATGGACGACGACTGACTTCGACGGGCAGATTCGGATCTGTTTTGAATGTTGTTTTCACTGGCCGCGTCATTTCGCAGAATGCGTCGATTACCCGAAACAATTCTGTATATGATTAAAATATTACAGGCGATTAGAATTGAGAAAGGCAAAACACTGTAGACGCAAAAGTCTATCCATGACCATATCTCTGTCACAAATATCATGTATTGTTCGTTAATAAATTCACAGTGACTGAAATATTTTGAATCAATTATCTCTTCGAAGCCGTCACCAAGACCATAAAAGAAATGAGCTGGCAAAACTGCCATTACTGTAATAATCGTGACAATGACAACAGTTGTTGCACGTTTGGTACAAATAACTTTTATTTTATGCGGAAACCAGACTGATAAACATCGTTCCAACGTTACTGATACCAACAGCCACGATGAAGTGTAAATTGTCCAATTGGTAGACCACGTATGTATTTTGCAAGCAGCCGGACTATAATTCCGTATGTCGTATCGTATCACTTGTATCAACCAACTTCTGAGCAGACCAGTGCAGAGAACCAAACTATCAAAGACTGCCACGAATCTCAGATATAATGACGTTGTGGTGCTCTTCATAGACGACTTCTGCAGCACGATAAAAACTAAAATGTTTCCAACTATACCGATCATGATTAGGAACGGAGGAACATATTTATATGCTGTCACTGAAATTTTATATTCCTGATAATCCTCATAATCACCCATTGTGTTTCTTGTTTCAGTGTTTTGTCTCACACAAGAGCGAGAAGACAATTATAAGCTTGTAATTTTTGTGATAGAGTTCCAAAAAGATATTATTTGATTCTGAAAAGTTTTCGTTTTGTATACAGTAACTAGAAAAAACACACAGAATGTCAGCATTCAGTCCTTTTTAAAACAGTTTGTACAGATCTCGGTAATTTTCAATAATTGAGTATTTTTCAGAAAAACTCAAACTTTAGAAATTAAATTCCTGGCACCGTGATATCCATCAGTAACATTACACCACAATGATCTGACAGGGTGTGGCTGCGCTTTTATATTTCAGGATATCAGTAGCAACGACGTATAGCATCTTGCCGGCGATTGGTAGATTTGGACTTTTGAAATTTGTATTAATTAATGATTATCGAGGATACACGGTCTTCTGTAGGTGATGCTTTTTAATTATTATGTCATTTGAGACACTAGCCAATCAGGAAACGATGCAAGAGATACACCATATTTATTGCCCAAGAGTAACTAATAATCATGTGTAAAATATTGACAATAGCCGTAGTTTCAATGATCACGTATGATCAAACACGAAACAATATAAATACATTGATTCGGAGTATAAAATTTCTTTTTTTGTTTTTCATTTCTTCTTCTTCTTTTTCTACGTTGAAGGATATTGACTGGTCACTGTTAATGATTTACGTTTAGAATAAAAATCAGTTTCTTACATGGACTAATTAATTCTATGTTTTAATTAAAACACGAAAGAATTTGGAAATAATCATAGCTTCCTTTTGAAATATATTCTGCATACTTCCAAGCTATCTTTTATTAATTTTATTTTTCTGTCCAGTCTTAATTAGTATCATCTAAAGAGTAAAGTTTTATAATATCAAGGCACTACCATAATGTTACTGTAGTCATTATGTCTTCGCGCATAACTTGTATATATGTATGTATGTGTGTGTGTGTTTATGTGTGTATGTGTGTGTGTTTATGTATGTATGTATGCTTGTGTGTATTTATGCATATATGTACAAATAGCTGAAACAAAGTACTTAAGGGATATGTGTCTCTGTGTATCTGTGTGAGTGTGTGTGTTTTAGATTAAATAACCTTATTAAAGCAATAGAACATACTAATGTTAATATAGTCAGGAGAGACAACGCTAGGCAATGATCAGTTTGTATATAACATTAGGTTTTGTCTCCCTTCCTTCGAGGAATAAAACGTCTGACATTTTAATATATAGTTACATACAGGAAACCAGCTATCGAAAAGCAATTTTCTGATCTTTTAGAATAAACTGTACGAAAGAAGAACATTCTTAAATCACCTTTGTTACCATCATGTCTTTTTTTTGTGTTTTTTTAAATTTGTTTATATATATATATGCAAATTTATTTATTTTTAAATTTGTTCTTGATAGCCTTTTATTGTTACTGTTGTATAATTTTATTATTTTATTACATTAAACAATGCCGTATTTCCATTTGGGATGAAAATCGTCTGTATCTCCAGCAAAATTATAAATAAAGAAACAAAAATTACCATTAATTTTATTTCATTTGCAAAGCAAAGATGCATCCAGACAAAGAAACTAACTGACAAGCTAGAAGGAAACTGTTCTGACACTGTATGATAGTGTAATGATAAAACATAGCTATGCATGTTATGTATGAATATCTTAATTAAACATATTAAAGTAACAAATTGAAAAAAAAGCCACTAAGTAGATAGAAAAAGAAAGTTTTGATTCGCTGTGGAAAGTCTTGTATTCCAGGAACTGCAGTTAGTTTATATCGATAGTGAGAGTAACCGTACGAAACATTTCTTTCCTTCCATCCGTTTCTTTATAAATTATCTTGCAATTTCTTTCTAAACAGCAGACATCAGATTTCGAGTTAAAAGCAACACAAAAACCTTCTTCGTTAATTTCAGTTTCCTTACTTCATTTTGGTACTTTGGTTTGTTGGGAGTTCCGATGAAAACAATATTAACAAGAAGAAGATCAAAATCTAAAACAAAAATTAAATTTCGTCTTATTTCTAATCTTTTTAGTTTATTACATAAAAACAGCCTAATTACCATATCTTGTGTTTGAAACAGGAGAAAACAAGTGAATGTATTTTAATATCAATCGTTTCTATCGACAGATGTATTTCATTGTCTTACGTGTTATTACTCAGAAATTTGTAATTTTAATAATGAGTATTATTTGTGCTTTCAATTTTGTTTCTAAAGTAAGATAAAATATACGTATTATCTGATGATATAAAACTTAAACGTGTGCAGATTCATAATACGTGAAATTAGTTAAACATGTTTAACTTGGTCCTTGTTAAAATTGTTTAAATATTTATATGTACTTAAATCCAGTATATATGTATGTATGTGTGTATATAAGTGTGTATGTATGTATGTATGTATATGTATGGATGTATGTATGTGTATGTATATGTGTGTACGATTTTATCTAAGGTATTATATAACTCGAATGGCTTCTTACAGAAGCGATATTAATTAATACCGTTCAAGTATTTACATAAAGGTCTGTAGTGTAAGCTTGCTATGGAGAAGTGAAAGCAAAGTTAATGAGTTCATCTCTTTTGATATAAGTCAGTAACGTTATATGACGGTTTTATTTTGATAAAAGAAAAATAAGCTCTTATCATCCATTTTTGAGCAATAGTCTGTTAAAATAAATAGTAATTTCAAGAAAAAACCCCACAACATAACAAAAGAAAACTGTATCAGTTTTCTAGTTTAAGAAATATTCATTATTCTTCCGTTGTTGTTGCTGGGGCTGTTGTTATTGTTACAAGTGCACATCCAAAATTATCCCACCATTGTTGTTGTTGTTACTGTCTAATCTCAATCTAATGTTTACAAATTACGATACCAGTGTTTTATGGCAATAGATACATTATGAATCAACGAGAAGACTAATGGAAAAATTTCAAATATCGAATGGAGGCTGTTTTTCTAATTGGTTTGTTAAGTGTAACCAACAGGACTGCTTTGTATGGATTTAATGGGCGGAGCAATTATTATGTATCACAGGGCACCATATATATATATATATATATAAAATGTGTGTTTGTGTATATATACACATATATTTGTATAAATATACGGGGCGCAGCAATTATTACGTATCATAGACCATATATACAATATTTATACAAATATATAGAAATATATACACAGACACACACATTATATATCTGTAAGTGTGTGTGTGTTCTGAATGTTGTTTTCTCTGGACGTGTCATTCTCCAGAACCTGTCGATTTTGTTGATGACTCAAATGTTGCATGAATTACACGATCAATTACTCTGCCCATCAGTTCAATATACAGCTTTCCATTTATTTACACTTAACCAACAAATCATATAAAGACATTCTATTAATAATTAATAATTTTAATTATGAGTATTATTTCTGCTTTCAATTTTGTTTCTAAAATAAGATAAAATATACCTGTTATCTTATGACATAATACTTAAACGTGTGCAGATTCAAAATACGGGAAATTAATTAAAAATGTCTGAGTTCGTCCTTCACAAAAATTGTTTAAATATTTATATGTACTTAAAACCAGTATGTAAATATGAATATATGTATGTATGTATGCATGTATGTATGGATGTATTTAAGTATGTATGTATGTATGTATGTATGCATGTATGTATGTATATATGTTTGTATGTATGTATGTAAGTATGTATGCATGTATGTATGCATATATGTATATATATATGTATGTATGTATGTATGTGTATGTGTACGTATGTATGTACGAATGCATGTACCTAAGGTTTTATATAACTCGAATGGCTTCTTACAGAAGCGATATCACTTAATACCGTTCAAGTATTTACATAAAGGTCTGTAGTGTAAGCTTGCTATGGAGAAGTGAAAGCAAAGTAAATTTGTATGTAGTTCATCTCTTTTTATACAAATCAGTAAAGTTACATGACGCTTTTATTGCGATAAAAGAAAAATAAGCCTTTATCATCCATTTATGACCGAGAATCTGTTAAAACAAATAGTAATTTCAAGAAAAGAAACCCACAACAAACAAAACAATATCAGCTATTAAAACAACAGCAGTAATAAAAGCAAACAACAAGAAAAACAACAATAACAAAAATATCAAAACAACAACATTTTTTGCAGTAGTGGAGAATATACTAAATATAATAAGGAAACCAACAGAATAACAAATAAAATAAAACAGTATTTTATTATCTAAATCCGACCAAAACAAACAAACAAGCAGCCACTAACAAGAAGTATCTGGGTTTTTAGTAAACACTGCTTTAATACACTGACTTGACTACGTAACAAGATCTTCAAAAGTCAAGTCTATATCTTCTTATTTGCACATTTCCATTCAAGAATATATCAAAGTAGATAGTTTTAATAATTAAGAAATATTTTTGTTCTTCTTCTTCTACTTATTATTATTACTTTTTTTTTCATTAATAACATTATCGTTATAAGAAATAAAGAATAACATACAATCAGTTTTGGTTTATTTTGACAGCTTTATTCAATTTAAACATTTTCATTTGCAGTGATACATCTGTGAAAAGCTATTTAAACACACTGAAAGCCTAGACTCTTAGGAATCATAAAAAGAAAATGAAAATGATTTTTAAATCGTTTATGTTACATGCTACTTCATAGCCATGTCCGAAGATTACGTTGTGTTCTAAATTAATTATAAGTATTTTTATTTACTTTCAGATTAAATAAGTTAGATGACTGTGTTAAAACAAATACCTCTAAAACAAGGTTACCTACGAAAATACAGTCTGTGTCACGTACAGGACTGACTTGTTATTTGCGAAACATCGTCAGAGATAGAAAAACTCGACCAGACTCTGTACACGTAGCTGAGTGCGCGGACAGCTGAAATACTCATCTAGTGACGCTGATGTCATATACCTACTTTAATATATCAGTGATTGACAGTGATGATGACTGGCCACAAATTACTCATATGTCACTCCGAGTGAAAAATTCATATTAAAATAATAATAAAACAATTTAATTAAAAAAAGTATAAGAACAGCATTAGAGAGAGAGAGAGAGAGAGAGAGAGAGAGAGAGAGAGAGAGAGAGAGAGAGAGAGAGAGAGAGAGAGAGAGAGAGAGCAACTTTTATCTTGTAAATAATTCTTGATAACCTCTATATTTAGTGTGTTCAATAAAAACTGTAATCTCGACTAAGGTAAATTGTGAATATCTTAAATGCGGCGAAGAGGTATATCTCAATAAACACCATCTTTAAGAACAATTACAACAAGTGCCCTATCACAAAGCTAACGCACTAACTTGGTGCTTCTTCTTTGAAAAGCACATTATCCTTATTGGTAATATGGTTATAAATGCATTAATAACAATTAAAACAAACAATAGACAATTAATTGAATGTTTATATTACAAAGTATGACTCTGGGTCACCGGCACATTGTAGATCTCAGAACGTCTCCGCTCACGACCACAAAACAAAGTCATATTTCTAATTATTAATATAAAAAATAACGCATAGCAGCCCGATACAGTGAAGTTTTTATCAGGTGAACAATCTTCGAATAAAATTCGACATTTAGAATGTTCTATGAAATCTGTCATCGAGACTATCAGTAAAAGGGAACCCTCGAAATGAGAAAGTTCGAAACTGAAAGTGTTGGACAAGAAGTATACATTAACAAACACTATATCATTTCTCGTCATCGAGAGCAATTATAATCTTTTTTCTTTGAAACGTGCATCGTCAGTATCAGTAATGTGGTTATAAATATTCTAATAATAATTAATAAAAGACAGACAATTAACTGAATGCTTATATTACAAAGTGTGACTCTGGGTCACCGGCACACTGTAGAGCTCAGAACGTCTCCGCTCACGACCACAAAACAACTTCCGCATTTCTCGTCGAAATCGTTGTCCAGTACTGCAGTATAACACGAAATTGATACAGTTGTTTGTGTACATCAACATATTGACCAGGGACCATATTAATTCGTCTACTGCCTCGTCCCGAACAGTTTCGAAATCTTCTTGCAAATAATTGTTATATATGACTATTACACAAATAGGAGTTGTACAAATTACGTACATCGCACTTACGACAAGTAACATGAACGTGATGGATGAGTTCTGATTTCGTCGAACTGATGCAGATCTGTTCTGAATGCTGTTTCCTTTGGATGTGTCATTCTGCAAAATCTGTCGATTTCCAGAAACAATTTTGTATATAATTAAAATGTTGCACATGATGAGAATAAAGGATGGTAAGAAATTATAGATCGAAAAATATATCCATGACCAAATACGGGTTTCAAATACGTGGTACTCTTCTGTAATGTAATCACAGTGAGCAATACGCGTCTTATTTCCTTCAGTTTTTTCAAATTTGCCGAGTCCAAAAATGTAATGTCCTGGCAAAACAGCCATTATTAAAATTATTGACACAATTATAGCAATAGTTACACGCTTTGTACATATCATTCTTATTTTATGTGGAAACCACACAGACAAACATCTTTCCAACGTGACCGATACCAACATCCACGCTGACATGAACATCGTCGAAGAGATCGCCCATGGTAGCAGCTTGCATGCAGTCAAACTGTATACTCTGATGTCGAAATGAACTAGATATTTTAACCAGAGTTTTAACAAGCCAGTACAGAGAACGAGACTGTCGAAGACAGCCAGACACCTCAAATACAGCGACATTGTTGTTTCTCGCATTGATGATGACCATGACAAAACAATGAACGCTAAAATGTTACCCACCAGTCCTATTATTAGCAGGAATGGCGGAACGTATTTCCAAATAGCAATAGAGGCTCTATATTCAGGATAATCGGATAATGCAGACATGATTTGTTAGTGAAATTGTTTCCAGTTGTTGGTGCCTATATGCAGTTTCCTCTTTCCACTTTAAGGAATTAAATCCAATGTTAGTTAGAAACGAACAATATCTGGAAATGTAAACTCATACAGTTCTATTTCGTTGGAGGTTATTGTTGTTATTGTTCTTCTTAATGTCAACCAAACGTATATGGAAATTACTGTGTCAGTTTTCTAGTTTAAGAAATATTGTTTAGTAGTCCGTTGTTATTGCTGGGGCTGCTGTGATTGTTAGAAATGCATATCCAAACTAATGTCTATAAAATACGACACCTCTGTTTTATGGCAATAGATACATTATGAATCGACGAGAAGACTAATGGAAAAATTTCAAATGTCGAATAGAAATTGTTTTTCTAATTGGTTTGTTAAGTGTAACCAACAGGACTTCTCTGTATGGATTTAATGGGCGGAGTAATTATTACGTATCATAGGCCACCTGTATATATACATATAATAATAATAATAATAATAGTAATACATAATAATTACTCCGCCCGTATATTTATACAAATATATAGAAATATATACACAGACACACCTTATATATTTATCTTTCTATATATATATATATATACACACACACATACACGCATGTATATATATATATACACACACACACACACACACGCATAGATATACACTCACATACATCTCTGTGTGTACTTGTGTGGTTAGTATATATAAAGTTAAGAAAAAGTCTTAGTGATAAAAGGTATTTCAGGTGTCTGTTATGTAGTTTAAGAAATGTTCTTTAGCAGTCCTTTAGAAAAATGGAAAAAAGTTTATATGCACAACCATATTTGCACAACCTTTTCTAAGTAAATATTTCATTACGTGGATATTTTACGTTTATTTGGTTCATTTTAAATTTGTGTCTCATTAATCTGTTATTAATGAAAAGGTATGTAGATTAATTTATAAAGGAAATTCAGTTTTATCTTTCAGACAGTGTTACAGTATTGATGTTATTCTTCGACGCAAATAGGCGTCTGCACTATCTATTCAGAGTAGAAGAATAAGGTGTGATAATGTGAGGTAATATCTTTTGTGTGCATACGTGTGTGCATGCGTGGGTGCGTGCGTTCGTGCGTGTGTATATGTTCTGAATGTTGTTTCTGAAATCGTTGTCCAGTACTACAGTACAACATGAACCAGATACATTTGTTTGTGTACATATGAAATGTTGACCAGGCACCACCCGAATTCGTCCACTGCCTCGGCACGAACATTTTCACAATCTGTCTCAAAAGCATTCTATTTATTCGTATTGCAGGCCACTCGTAAATATACATATATATTTGTCTACACACATACACATATACATATATATTTGTCACATATGTGTATATATATTATATACCCACACACACACACACACACACACACACACACACACACACACACACACACACACACACGCACACATACACAGACATATACATACATATATATAAAGATAAGGAAAAGTCTTATTGTTAATATTTCATAAAATGTATATATATGCATATAATTTAAAACCTCTGAACGCAACGTTTTCTAAGTAAACATTTCGTTATGTGGATATTTTACGTTTATCTGGGTAATCTTAAAATCTGTGTAGATAAATTTGTGTCACATTAAACTATTAATGAAACTGATATTGAATAATTGATAAAGAAAATTATGTTTCATCTTCCACACAGTGTTACAGTATTGATTTTATTCTTCGATGCAAATAACTATCAGCACGATCGAACAGAAGAATGAGGTGTGAAAATGTGAGGTAATATTATTATATATGTGTTTGTATGCGTGTGTTCATGCTTGCGTACATGCATTCATGCGTGTGTATACGTTCTTGATGTTGTTTTTGCTGGACGTGTCATTTTTGAGAACCTGTCGAATACTGGAAACAATTTTGTTGATGATTAAAATGTTGGACACGATGAGAATAAAGGAAGGAACAAATCTGTAGACTCAAAAATCTATCCATCCATTTTCTCGAACACTTCATATTGATCGTGAAAATATTAGCAGTGAACATTACTCACCAACACCAACAGCCATATTCATGTGTAAATTGTCCAGCTGGCAGCTCATAAATGCAGCTTACAAGGAATAAAAAACCCCTATACTGCCAAATGTCATAAAATACTAGTCGTACTAGCCAAACTGGAAGGAAACCGATTCAGAGAGCCAAACTATGAAACACTGCCAGGAATCTTAGAGATAACAATGATGATGTTTGCTTCATCGA
>CM022669.1:12571979-12632471 GCA_012295275.1 Chrysomallon squamiferum
AATGAAACTGAATTTAGACAGAAAAGAAGTAAAGGGAAACTAAACAAAAAATAAAACAAAATAAAACAAAAATAATAATTTGAAACATTATATGGATATTGTGTATACTAATAACAAGTAGGACTTCGTGCTGTGTTTAATAATTTCATTATCTCGTTTTAAAACAAAACAAACAACGGATTACAACATAAACACATAAAATCTGACTAACTGCAATGCTGAACGGTAGACAAGCTTTTCAACTATATATATGTAATATAGTTCCTGGCATCTTTGCGAGTAACGTCAGCGGCCTATCAATAGATCCTCGAAATTTCCTTTGTCATTTTTATTGTATTTTTACTCAGTCAGATTACCATAGCAGAAACAGTTAAAAATTAGATGCTCGAAAATATTTTCTCAAAGAAGTTTCGCATTTTGGTTATTAATTTAATTTAATTTAATTTTTTAACACTTTCTCTTTTACATGATTTCACAACAGAATTATTAACCAAGTCGTTTTCAGCGTGATGTTATATATCCATCAATACACCAAGTTAATTTGACTCGAATATAAGAAAGAAAAAGGAAAAAGAAAAATCATACACAAAAACACATGAAAAAGCACGCCGCAACACCCCTCAAAGCCACACAAAAAACAGTATTAAAAAATAACAAACAAACAAACAAACAAACAAACAAAAGAACCCCGCAAAAAGAAAAAGAATCAACAAACTGTAACAACAACGAAAAGAAAACAAACAACAACTACCTCTGGCGCAGGAAAAAAAGAAGAAAGAAAGGCACTGTGAATTTCCAATTTACGATTATGAAACAGTTACTACATTAAAAGCTATACTAGTGAGAGCACAGTAAATTCTCAGTTTAACTCAATCCAATTCAACGTAACCGCAAATAAAGGGGACTAATTCCTTCAGACTAGCATCAACCGCTTGAATTCCCCTGGAACTGTGATTGGTATCCGTATTTTACTCAATGTTTCTACTGGTCGTTTTACGTGTGTCATAGTGGACTAAGTCACGTGAACTCCCTTTTGTGGCATGTATCATCTGATTCTCATTGTTGTGTCACTGTAATCGTTTAGTAAACGTAACTGCAAAAATTTAAAATAAATGTTTCATATTATAATATTAAAATAAATAAAATTACAGTGTTATAATATTAAAACAATTAAGCTTACAGTGTTGTATTATTAAAATCTTATTGTTTTAAAACATTTGCGATTTGACGGACTTTTTGATACAACGAACATTCCTTCAATCCTACCATCCGGGTAAATCGAATGATTGTTTACTGTACTATCGTATTTTACTAGTTAATGGACATGAGACATAACTGTAAAAAATAACATAAAGTCTCTTAAGACTATTTAGCATTAGAAAAGTAGAAAAGATTTTTGTAATATCAGTAGTCACTAATTGCTTAAAGTAAACTGTAATGATTTATTGATTATTCCAATTTTCCTTACTTACCGAAGTAGTTTAAGATTGTTTCAATTCATTCACTTACCAATTGATTTTTTTAGTTATACTAATAAGATATGCTTGTTTTTGTTATCATTTTCACTCTAGATAAAACTGAAAAGAAAAATATAATTTGAAGAAATTGTGTGTATAAATATAGTATCTTAATTCTTTTCTAGTTCTTGTTATTAAGCAATAGAAATTTGATGAAGGACAATTCTGTGTTACAGCGTGTGTGCGTGTGTGTGTGTGTGTGTGTTAGATTAAAGCGATAGAACAGACTAATGTTAATATAGTCAGGAGAGACAAAGCTAGGCAATGATCAGTTTGTATATAACATTAGGTTTTGTTCCCTTCCTACGAGTAATAACCCTTTTGTTTAAAACGTCTGACATTTTAATATATAGATACATACAGGAAGCCAGCTACCGAAAAGCGATTTTATGATGTTTTTGAATAATTTGTACGCAAGAAGAATATTCTAAAATCACTTTTGGTTTGGAATAGTTTTGTTATGTTTTTCATTTGCATTGGAATATTGTGATGAAATATTCACCAAAATATTGTTGTTTATTTTTTTTATTTTTTTTACTTTTTTTATTTGTTTATATGCATATGTAAAATTATTTATTTATAAATAGTTTTTTTTTGATAGCCTTTCATTGTTACTGTTGTATAATTTTATTTTATTACAGTATTCAATGCCGTGTTTCCATTCGGGATGAACGCGATGCAACCTGGGGAATCACAAACGAAAATCGTATGTATCTACAAGCAAAATGATAAATAAAGATAAAACATTACCATTAATTGTATTTCATTTGCAAAGCAAAGATGCATCCAGACAAAGAAACTAACTGACAGGCTACAAGGAAACTGTTCTGACACTGTATGATAGTGTAATGATGAAACATAGCTATGCATGTTTTGTATGAACACCTTAATCAAATAAACCAAAGCGATTTCTGCTTTCGCTGAGTAGATGAGAGAAAAAAGAAGAAAAAATGTTTGTTTCGCAGTGGAAATATGCTATTAAATTTGGCGTTCTATTCCTGGGCCTCAATTCAGTTGCTACAATTCAATAGTGAGAGTGACTGTATGCAACTTTTCTTTATTTCCATCTGTTTCTTCATCATTTATTTTGCAATTTGTTTCTAAACAGCAGACATCAGATTTCGAGTTAAAAGCAACACAAAAACCTTCTTCGATCATTTCAGTTTCCTTACTTCATTTTGGTATTTTCGATTGTTGGGAGTTCCAATGAAAACAATATTAACAAGAAGAAGATCAAAATATAAAACAAAAATTAAATTATTTCTAATCTTTCTAGCTCATTACATAAAAACAGCCTAATTACCATATCTTGTGTTTGAAACAGGAGAAAATAAGTGATTGTCTTTTAATATCTGTCGTTTCTATCGACAGAAGTATTTCATTGTCTTACGTGTTATTACTCAGAAATCAGTCATTTTAACTCTGAGTATTATTTCTGCTTTCAGGTTTTTATCTAAAGTAAGATAAAATTTACCTGTTATCTGATGATATAATACTTAAACCTATGAAGATTCAAAAAACGTTAAATTAATTACTCATGTTTAACTCGGTGCTTCTGAAAATTGTTTAAATATTTATATGAACTTTTATCCAGTATGTATATATGTATGTGTGTATATATATGTGTGTATGTATGTATGTATGTACGTATGCATGTATGTATGTATGCATGTATGTATGCATATATATCTGTAAGATTTTATCTAACATTTTTTTATATAACTCAAATGGATTCTTAACGAAGCGAAATCACTTAATACCGTTCAAGTATTTACATAAAGGTCTGTAGTGTAAGCTTGCTATGGAGAAGTGAAAGCAAAGTAAATTTCTATGTATTCATCTCCTTTTATACAAATCAGTAAAGTTATATGACGCTTTTATTGAGATAAAAGAAAAATAAGCCCTTATCACCCGAGAATCTTTAAAATAAATAGTAATTTCAAGAAAAGAAAACCTACAACAAAACAAAACAATAACAGCTATTAAAACAACAGCAGTAAAAATACCCCACAAAACTACAACAAAAGAACAAGAAAAACAACAACAACAACAATATTAGAACAATAACAACATTTTTTGCAGTAGTGGAGAATATACTAAATATAACAAGCAAACCAAGAGAATAACAAATAATTTTATTATCTAAATCCGTCCAAAATAAAAAAACGAACAACAAATATCTGGGATTTTAGTAAACACTAGTTTAATACACTGACTTGACTATGTAACATGATCTTCATGTACCGACAACAAAACTGAACTGTGTAAGTTTAGCTTTTTAGTTATTCTTCTTTCCTAACGGTTGTTGGTGTCAGTGACGCTGGAAAGATGTTTGTCTGTCTGTTTTCCACACAAAAAAAAAAAATAATATGTACGAGACGTGTATCTGTTGTTATAATTGTGTCCATAATTTAATAATGACCATTTTGTCAGCACGTTACATTTTTGGATATGGCGATTTTGAAGAATGTGAAGGAAATAACAGCTACTAATGATGAATACCATAAATTTGATAATACAGTTTCGTCATCGTATGCAACATTTTAATCACTTACACAACGGATTTTGCAGAATGGCACGTCCAGTGGAAACAACATTCAGAACAGATCTGCATCAGTTCGACGAAATGAACCCTCATCTTGATGTTGCTTGTCGTAAGTGGGACTTACGTAATTTGTACAATTCTTTTTTTTTTGTAATAATCACATATGACAATGTATTTTTTACCAAGTTGAAATGGTACTAGACGAATTCAGATGGTCCTTGGGCAGTATTTTGATGTACACAACAACTGTATCAATTTTGTGTTGTACTGCAGTACTGGACAACATTTTTCGACAAGAACTTGAAAATTTTTAATTTCGTGACCTAACATCTGAGATGGCAATTTGTCAGAGTTATAAATTATAATGCATTAGTCATTATTGTTTGTTTTCATTATTAATGCATTTAAAACTATTCATTTTGTAATAATGAAATGTGCTTTTCAATCAACAACGACAGTAAACATCTTAGGACACTTGTTGTAACTGTTCTTAAAAGAAACGAAACAAATTTATTGAAATAAAATCAATATACATTAATTATTGTCCCAAAGAATGAGTCGAGAAAGTAAATTTTATTGAACACCGAGGTTATAGAATTGGTATCAATAAAGCAAATAACCTATTTCAGCAAATGCCTCAATAGTCGATAAAGACTCTATCTAAATGTTTTGTATTTAAATGAAATTTGGATTGCTTTCTCTCTTTTTGCTGTTATTTTTCATGATTGTTCATGTTTTAAAATTGCACAGAAAACTAATTACGTTTATTTTTCAAAAACTTTTGATTAAACTCATTTTAAAACCATTTGAAAATGAACATTTGTTATTCTTTATATATTTTATATTTAAAGATTTTTAAGCTGTATCATTAAAAAATAAAAATAATTTTTGTTTTCAAAATTATTTTTTATTTTTTAACGTTTTAGCGGAAAAATTTTCTAAACATAAAAAATATAAAAAGAAAACAAAATGTTCATTTGACAAATGGTTTTCAAAATGTTTAATTAATCAAAAGTTTGAAAAAAACGTAATTAGTTTTTTCGTATTAAGAATTGCTTTTTTGCTCTTCCTTTTTAATCAAATTTTTTAAATGTTTACAAAACATTTACCTTCAGTGTCTTTATCGACAATTGAGGCATTTGCTGAAATAGGTTATTTGCTTGATACCAAAAAGTATTCTTCTTTATTTAAATAATATTTACTTTCACCAATTTTTTTTTTTGGGACATTAATTTATTTATTTTTATTATTTTCACATATATTTTTTTTTTTTTTGCTGAGTTAGTTGCACAGATGCTGTCGTTGTTGATTGACTTCCTTTGCTATTACAAACTGAATAGTTTTTGCATTAATATATGACACAATAATGACTACATTATCTTTTTGTTTTGTTTGTGATGTTTTTAAATATTTTAAAGA
Organism: Chrysomallon squamiferum; assembly: GCA_012295275.1. Lineage (NCBI taxonomy): Eukaryota > Metazoa > Mollusca > Gastropoda > Neomphalida > Peltospiridae > Chrysomallon > Chrysomallon squamiferum. The sequence goes on from CM022669.1 coordinate 12,577,461, forward strand.
TCTTGAAAAATGTTCCTTGAACCGGTTGACTTTAAGAAGGGTGGAGGTTTACTTTTTTCTGTTCGCTTTTAAATATAACTATGTTCATGGCAATATTAAAATAAATAAATTCCAACAACAACAACAACAACAACAACAACATTTCTTAATAATAATTATAATAGTTTAAGAAGAAAAATGAAATGATAATAATAATATTTATGATTATAATAGTAGTAGTAGGAATAGAAGTAATAATAATAAAACAATAATGATGATAATAATGATGATGATGGTAAACAGAGTCATGAAATAAACAATAGAATTAACGAAATTAAAGTAATGTGCATCATTATTTCATTTTAGAAGGATTTAGATCAAATTCAATATCGAGTGGAATGGATAGATACAAATTGATATTATAATTATATGTTAATAACAACAATAATACAAAACAACAAACAAACAAACAAAAATTCCCGGAAAAAATAAAAACAATCAACAAACTACAACAACAACAAGAAAACAAGTACTACCACCTTACCCCGTAGACAAAAAAAAAAAAAAAAAAAAAAAAAAAATAATAAAAAAAATAAAAATAATAATAAAATAAAGAACTCTCTTTTGTAGCATGTATCATCTGATTATCATTGTTGTGTCACTGTAATCGTTTAGTGAAGGTAACTGTAAACATTTAAAAACATTTATAAACCCATGTAAACTCTTAACAGTCATAAAACTGTAACAGCAATCAAAATTCTTTTCACCGATTACCTTCAATGTATCACGGTTTTGGATTTTTCTAAATGGAACAGTTAAATTGTTTTCATGTAATATAGGTGTGTACAGTATACTTGAAATGGAAGTAAATATAACAGTAGTTCTCTTTGTAGTGTAATATTGATTGGTGACTGTTAATGATTTATGTTTAGAATAAAAATCATTTTCTTACATGGACTAATTAATTCTATGTTTTTAATTTGGAAAGAATCATATCTTCCTTTTGAAATATGTTATGCAATACTTTCAAGTTATATTTTTCTGTCCAGTCTTAAATAACGTCGTCTAAAGAGTTGAGTTTTACAACATCAGAGCGCGACCATAATTTTAGTGTATTCATTACGTGTTTGCGCATAACTTGTATATATTTATGCATGTGTGAGGGTGTGTGTGTCTATATGTATGTGTATATGTATATATATATGCTTGTGTGTGTTTATGCATATATGTACAATTAGCTGAAACAAAGAATTTAAGGGATATGTGACTGTGTATCTGTGTGTGTGTGTGTGTGTGTGTGTGTTAGATTAAATCTGATTAAAGCGATAGAACATACTAATGTTAATATAGTCAGGAGAGACAAAGCTAGGCAATGATCAGTTTGTATATAACATTTGTCTCCCTTCCTACGAGTAATAACTGTTTTGTTCAAAATGTCTGACATTTTAATATATAGTTACCTACATGAAACTAGCAATAGAAAAGCGATATTCTGATCTTTTTGAATAACTTGTACGGAAGAAGAATATTCTAAAATCACTTTTGGGTTGGAACAGTTTTGTTATGTATTTCTTTTGCATTGGAATATTGTGATGAAATATTTACCACAATGTGATTTTTCTTGTTGTTTTTTTTAAATTTGTTTATATGTATATGTAAATTTATTTATTTTTACATGTTTTTTCTTGTTAGCTTTTTCTTGTTAGTGTTGTATAATTTTATTTTATTACAGTAATCAGTGCCGTATTTCCATTCGGGATGAACAGCAGACATCAGATTTCGAGTTAAAAGCAACAGACAAACCTTCTTCGTTAATTTCAGTTTCCTTTCTTCATTTTGGTACTTTGGTTTGTTGGGAATTCCGATGAAAACAATATTAACAAGAAGAAAATCAAAATCTAAAACAAAAATTTAATTTCGTCTTATTTCTAATCTTTTGAGCTCATTACATAAAAACAGCCTTATTACCATATCTTGTGTTTCGAACAGGAGAAAACAACTAATTGTATTTTAATATCTGTCGTTTCTATCGACAGATGTATTTCATTGCCTTACGTGTTATTACTCAGAAATTAGTAATTTTAATTATGAGTATTATTTCTGCTTTCAATTTTGTTTCTAAAGTAAGATAAAATATACGTATTATCTGATGATATAATACGTGAAATTAGTTAAACATGTTTAACTTGGTCCTTGTTAAAATTGTTTAAATATTTATATGTATGTATGTATGTATGTATGTATGTATGTATGTATGTACATATGTATGTACGTATGTATGTATCTAAGGTTTTATATAACTCAAATGGATTCTTACAGAAGCGATATCACTTAATACCGTTCAAGTATTTACATAAAGGTCTGTAGTGTAAGCTTGCTATGGAGAAGTAAAAGCAAAGTAAATTTGTATGTAGTTCATCTCTTTTTATACAAATCAGTAAAGTTATATGACGCTTTTATTGCGATAAAAGAAAAATATGCCTTTACCATCCATTTGTGACCGAGAATCTGTTAAAATAAATAGTAATTTCAAGAAAGAAACCCAGAACAAAACAAAACAAAACAGCTATAAAAACAACAGCAGTAAGAAAAAAAAGGAAAACAAAACAACAAAACAGCAAGACAACAAGAAAAATAACAAAATAAATATAGCAAAAGAAGAACAACATTTTGGCAGTAGTGGAGAACGTAACAAATATAATAAGGAAACTAACAGAATAACAAAGAAAATAAAACAGTATTATATTATTTAAAACCGACCAAAACAAACAAACGAGCAGCCACTAACAACAAGTATCTGGGTTTTTAGTAAACACTGGTTTAATACACTGACTTGACTGCGTAACAAGATCTTCAAAAGTCAAGTCTATATCTTCTTATTTGCACATTTCCATTCCAAGAATATATCAAAGTAGATAGTTTTAATAATTAAGAAATATTTTTGTTGTTGTTGTACTTCTTCTTATTATTACTTTTTTTTTCACTAATAACATTATCGTTATAAGAAATAAAGAATAACATATAATCATTTTTGGTTTATTTTGACAGCTTTATTTAATTTAAACATTTTCATTTGCAGTGAAACATCTGTGAAAAACTATTTAAACACACTGAAAGCCTAAACTCTTAGGATTCATAAAAAGAAAATAAAAGTGATTTTTAAATCGTTTATGTTACATGCTACTTCAGAAGCTTTTTAGTTCCTTTGAGATTAAATATGTTAGATGATTGTGTTAGAACAAATAAAATGAAAAAAAAAAAAAAAAAAAAAAAAAAAAAAAAACCACAAAAAAACCCCACAAAAAAAACAAACAGAACAAACAAAGAAAAACAATTATTTGCTCCGGTAATATAAGTTATTTTACACTAGAGACAAGACAGTTGACATTATTTATAGTACAACATCCAGCTGTACTCTAGAGATCTCATTAGCAAAGTAATCTTGACTCAAGTATACATGATAGCAACGGCTTGAGCAGTTAATTTTTGAAAATAAATAAATACTCTTAGAAAATGAGAGAGAGAGAGAGAGGGAGAGATAGAGAGGGAGAGAGAGAGGGAGAGATAGAGAGGGAGAGAGAGAGGGAGAGAGAAAGTAAGCTCATATTTCTAATTATTAATATAAACTAACACGTATTAGTATGATAGACTGAAGTTTTTAGCATGTTCAATGAAGTCTTTCATCTACACTATTAGTAAAAGAAAAATCTCGAAATGAGAAAGTGAAAAACTGAGAATCACAAGTCTTTGCCCAGCAAAAATACATTAATAAACACTGTATCATTTCTCAAGTCATCGAAATCAATTACAATGAACAGAAAGTCTCAGAAGATCAATATCAGTAAATTCTTTACATATATTTAACGCAATATATTTATGTTTTTTCTTTGAAAGATACACCGTCAGCATTAGTAATGTTATTATACATATTCTAATAATACTTAATCAAAGACAGAGAATTAACTGGACTTATATTACACTGAATGAATCTGGGTCATTGGCACACTGTAGATCTGAGACTGTCTTCTCTCACGATCACAAAACAAAGTCCGCATTTCTTGTCGAAATCGTTGTCCAGTACTGCAGTATAACACGAAATTGATACAGTTGTTTGTGTACATCAACATATTGACCAGGCACCATATTAATGTGTCTACTGCCTCGTCCCGAACATTTTCGAAGTCGCCACGGAAATTATTGTCATATATGATTTGAACAGAAACAGGAGTTGTACAAATTACGTACTTCGCACTTACGACTAGCATCATGAATGTGATGGATGAGGTCTGATTTCGTCGAACTGATGCAGATCTGTTCTGAATGTTGTTTCCATTGGACGTGTCATTCTGCAAAATCTGTCGATTACCAGAAACAATTTTGTATATGATTAAAATGTTACATACGATGAGAATAAAAGAAGGTAAGAAACTATAGATAGTAAAATCTATCCATGGCCAAACTATAAGCTCAAATTCGTTGTACTTATCAGTATTAGGTACACAGTGAAGAATATATGTCTCATTTCCTTTGGTTATTTCAGAGTCGCCGAATCCAAAAATGTAATGTCCTGGCAAAACAGCCATTATTAAAATTATGGACGCAATTATAACAATAGTTACACGTCTCGTACATATTATTCTTACTTTATGTGGAAACCACATAGACAAACATCTTTCCAACGTCACCGACCACCAACATCCACGTCGACATGTACACTGTCGAAAAAGCCGACCATATCAGCAGCTTGCAAGCAAGCCCTCAGAGTTTCTAGAAATCGTTGTACTGCAGTATAATAGAAAATTGATACAGCTGTATGTGTACATCAAAATGCTGACCAGAAACCATATATACACCATATATACAAAAAACAAAATGCAATAACTCACAGTTCTCGAGATAAATTCATTCCTGAAAAACCTATACATTATTTTTACAAGTGCCCGAAAATAGATATTTATTTCTTTGCCATCAAAAAGAGCTTGTAATAAATCGTATAGCTGAACTCTGTCTTTTTCGAGAAGCGAGACATTTGTGAAGTAGGTTATATGTTTTATATGAAGTGTACTTATTCGGTAAATACATTTTGCTTTTACCAATTCATTCTTTGGGACAACAATGAATGTATATTGATTTTATGTTTAATATCGATGTTCATTGTCTTCCTCTACTGTTACAAACTCAAGAGTTTTTAAATTAATATATGACACAGTAATGACTATATTTTTGCTAAGACAAAACCATGGAACATGGCAATAATAAAATAATAATAATAATCATAATAATAATAATAATAAAAAAATAAATCAATAAAATTAGTCATATTGATAATAATAATAATAATAATAATAATAATAATAATAATAATAATAATAATAATACGAAGAAGAAGAAGAATGATAACAATGATAACAATAATAATAGTAGTAATATTATTGATGATTGTAATAATACTAGTAGTAATAGAACTAATAATAATAAGAAAAATAATGATTATAATGATGATAATGATGATACTTATAATAATACGATGATGATGATAAATAGAGTCATGAGGTACTGGAATTGTGATAGTCGACTAATATGTTTAATTTTTGTTTCAAAACTAGAGAATATTTTATTGGAAGAAATGTGTATCAGTACAAGCAAATGCACGAACCATCCTTTTATGTTAGACTTGGTTATTAATTAAAAGTGAATGGCGAAAAGAAAAACAAACACCATAAAACTAGGAAGTGCCCAGAATAAATTCAGACTATTTCTTTGTATAAAGGTACACTTTGTAATAATTTATACTTTAATGAAAATGAATTTAGACAGAAAAGAAGTTTCCCTTTTGGTTATTAATTTAATTTAATTTAAACTTTTTCTCTTTTACATGATTTCACAACAGAATTATTAACCAAGTCGTTTTCAGCGTGATATTATGTATCCGTCCATACACCGAGTTAATTTGACTCGAATATAAGAAAGAAAAAGCAAAAAGAAAAATCATACACAAAAAACACATGAAAAACAAACCTGACGAAAACCCGTCACAAAACCCCCTTAAGCCGTACAAAACAACAACAACAGTAATAAAAAAGAACAACCAAAGAAACAAAGAGAAAGAACCCAGCAAAAAGAAAAAAGAATCAACAAACTACAACCCTGCATGTATCCTCTGATTCTCATTTTTGTGTCACTGTAATCGTTTAGTAAACGTAACTGCAAAAATTTAAAATAAATGTTTCATATTATAATATTAAAATAAATAAAATTACTGTGTTATGATATTAAAATAATTAAACTTACAGTGTTGTATTATTAAAATCTTATTGTTTTAAAACATTTGCGATTTGACGGACTTTTTGCTACAACGAACATTCCTTCAATCCTACCATCCGGCTAAATCGAATGATTGTTTACTGAACTATCGTATTTTACTAGTTAATGGACATGAGACATAATTGTAAACAATAACATAAAACCTCTTAAGACTATTTAGCATTAGAAAAGTAGAAAAGATTTTTTGTAATATCAGTAGTCACTAATTGCTTAAAGTAAACTGTAATCATTTGTTGATATTCCGATTTTCCTTAGTTACTGAAGTAGTTTAAGATTGTTTCAATTCCTTCACTTATCCATTGATTTTTTAAGTTATACTAATTTCATATGTTTTGTTTGTTACCATTTTCACTCTAGATAAAATTGAAAAGAAAAATATAATTTGAAGAAATTGTATTTATATATATATATAGTATCTTAGTTCTGTTTTAGTTATTGTTATTATGCAGTACGAGCTTTATCAAGGCTCTGCGTAACTGTGTATGTGTGTGTGTGTGTGTGTGTGTGTGTGTGTGTGTGTGTGTGTGTTTGGGCGCGCGCGTTGCCAGATGTGTGTGTTTAACTCTATATATTCCTGTCTATGATGAGGAAGATTTAAGAGGACCTTATTTCTGCTTATTTTAATTTTTTTATTTTGTTAAATCGAACCAGCTGGACAGCTCTATATTGATCTAATTGGCGGAGTAATTATTTCGGTTTATATAAAGATAAAGCATTTTTAAAATTAGGGAGTTTTGCCTTTAGTTAAAACTAGAGATGGAACATTAGTTAAAGACTGTAAAGATTGGAAGTCTTTCAAAATACAGGTTACAGATGTATTCCTCTTCAATATTAAAAGAGTTTTCCTTCGAATAAAGATGACAGGTAAAAAATTATAATAAAAAAGTAAAGCAATACATATTGAAAAGAGCATTTAAATAACGCCATTCAGTGACTTCCATGACTTTACTAAGGAGATGAAGAGAATTCGATAAAGAGAAACACACACACACACACATACACACACACAAACAAACACAAACACACACATACACACACACACATATATATACATACACACACACACACATATATATATATACACATACACATACACACCTAGAAATATATAGTTGGACAGATAATTAAAACAATAAATAATTGGATTTATTTGGATATAGCAGGAAAATCAGCCGCATTTGTCTTACATTAAACTGTAATTTAATGAAAACCAATGAAGATTAACGAATATAAAAAGAAAATTATGTTTTGTCTTACGAATTGTGGTACAGAATTGATTTTATTCGACGACACAAAAAACTGTTTACTGAACCTAATCAGAACAAAGGAATAAGTCGTGAATAAGTCGTACACACAAACATGCACACACAGGTACACACACAGGTACACACACAGGTAGACACACGTATATGTAAGTAAAGAGTATACGTTGGATTAGGATTGGAATGAGTCACTGGCACTCTCTCTCTCTCAGTCTCTCTCTCTCTCTCTCTCTCTCTCTCTCTCTCTCTCTCTCTCTCTCTCTCTCTCTCTCTCTCTCTCTCTCTCTCTCTCAGTCTCTCTCTCTCTCTGTCTCTCTCTCTCTCTCTCTCTCAGTCTCTCTCTCTCAGTCTCTCTCTCTCTCTCTCTCTCTCTCTCTCTCTCTCGCTCGCTCTCGCTCTCTCTCTCTCTCTGTATGTATGCTTACTACACAAAATATTCTCAGTTATTTACGAAAACATTGTTCGTTAGCACAATACAAGATAAAACAATTTTGAATCTGATTAAAATATTACAGGCGATTAGAAGTGAGAAAAACAAAAAACTGTAGACTCAGAACTCTGTCCACGGCCATATGTCTGTCACAAATATCATGTACGGTTGCTTAATAAATTCACAGTGACTGAAATATTTTGAATAAGTTGTCTCGAAGCCGTCACCAACACCATCAAAAAAATGAGCTGGCAAAACTGCCATTACTGTAATAATCGTGAAAATGACAACAGTTGTTGCACGTTTGGTACAAATAACTTTTATTTCAGGCGGAAACCAAACTGAGAAACATCGTTCCAACGTTACTAGATTGGTAGATTTGAACTTTTGAAATTTGTATTAATTAATGATTATCGAGGATATATGTTCGTCTTTTTAATTATCATGTCATTTCAGACACTAATCGATCAAGAAACGATGCAAGAAATACACCGCGTTTTATTTCCCAAGAGTAAACAATATTTATGTGTAAAATATTGACAATAGCCGCAGTTTAATGAACACGTAAGATCAAACACGAAACAATATAAATAAATTGATTCAGAGTATAAAATAACTTTTTTTTTTGTTCGTTTCTTCTTCTTCTTTTTAATCATTGAAGAATATTGATTGGTGACTGTTAATGATTTATGTTTAGAATAAAAATCATTTTCTTACACGGACTAATTAATTCTATGTTTTTAATTTGGAAAGAATCATATCTTCCTTTTGAAATATGTTATGCAATACTTTCAAGTTATCTTTTTTCTGTCCAGTCTTAAATAACGTCGTCTAAAGAGTTGAGTTTTACAACATCAGAGCGCTACCGTAATTTTAGTGTATTCATTACGTGCTTGCGCATAACTTGTATATATTTATGCATGTGTGAGGGTGTGTGTGTCTATATATGTGTATATATATGTATGTATGCTTGTGTGTGTTTATGCATATATGTACAATTAGCTGAAAAAAGTATTTAAGAGATATGTGTCTGTGTATATGTGTGTGTGTGTGTGTGTTTTAGATTATATAATCTCATTAAAGCGATAGAACAGACTAATGTTAATATAGTCAAGGGAGACAATGCTAGGCAATTTGTATATAACATTAGGTTTTATCTCAGACAAAGAAACTAACATAGCTATGCATGTTCTGTATGAATATCTTAATTAGACAGGTCAGTCAAAGTAACAAATTGAAAAAAACAAACAAACAAAAAAACAGTTTTGTCACCGGTAAAATATCAGCAATTTCTTCTTTCACAGAGTAGATAAAGAAAAAAATAAATTATTTTGATGTAGAAACGCCAGTTACTTTAAATCGATAGTGAGAGTAACCGTACGAAACATTTCTTTCCTTCCATCCGTTTCTTTATAAATTATTTTACAGTTTGTTCTAAACAGCAGACATCAGATTTCGAGGTAAAAGCAACAGACAAACGTTCTTCGTTCATTTCAGTTTCCTTACATCATTTTGGGACTTTGGTTTTTTGGGAGTTTGTATGTGTGTGTGTATGTATGTATGTACGTATGTATGTATATATGTATATATGTATGTATGTATGTATGTGTACATATGTGTACAAAACAAAACAATAACAGCTATGAAAAGAACAGCAGTAAGAAAAAAAGCAAAACAAAACAACAAAACAAGAAAACAAGAAGAAAACAACATTTTGGCAGTAGTGGAGAATACAACAAATATAATAAGGAAACTAGCAGAATAACAAATAAAATAAAACAGTATTATATTATTTAAAACCGACCAAAACAAACAAACGAGCAGCCACTAACAAGAAGTATCTGGGTTTTTAGTAAACACTGGTTTAATACACTGACTTGACTACGTAACAAGATCTTCAAAAGTCAAGTCTATATCTTCTTATTTGCACATTTCCATCCAAGAATATATCAAAGTAGATAGTTTTAATAATTAAGAAATATTTTTGTTCTTCTTCTTCTGCTTCTTCTTCTTATTTTTATTACTTTTTTTTTCACTAATAACATTATCGTTACAAGAAATAAAGAATAACATATAATCATTTTTGGTTTATTTTGACAGCTTTATTTAATTTAAACATTTTCATTTGCAGTGATACATCTGTGAAAAGCTATTTAAACACACTGAAAGCCTAGACGCTTAGGAATCATAAAAAGAAAATAAAAGTGATTTTTAAATCGTTTATGTTACATGCTACTTCACAGCCATGTCCGAAGATTACGTTGTGTTCTAAATTAATTATAAGTCTTTTTATTTACTTTCAGATTAAATAAGTTAGATGACTGTGTTAAAACAAATACCTCTAAAACAAGGTTACCTACGAAAATACAGTCTGTGTCACGTACAGCACTGACTTGTTATTTGCGAAACATCGTCAGAGATAGAAAAACTGGACCAGACTCTGTACACGTACCTGAGTGCGCGGACCGCTGAAATACTCATCTAGTGACGCTGATCTCATATACCTACTTTAATATATCAGTGATTGACAGTGATGTTAATGAGTAAATTCATATTTCTAATTATTAATATAAACTAACACGTATTAGCACGATAGACTGAATTTTTTAGCACGTTCAATGAAATCTTTCATCTAGACTATTAGTAAAAGAAAAATCTCGAAATGAGAAAGTGAAAAACTGAGAATCCCAAGTCTTTGCACAGCAAAAATACATTAATAAACACTGTATCATTTCTCAAGTCATCGAAATCAATTACAATAAACAGAAAGTCTCAGAAGATCAATATCAGTAAATTCTTTACATATATTTAACGCAGTGACTTTATGTTTTTTCTTTGAAAGATACACCGTCAGCATTAGTAATGTTATTATACATATTCTAATAATACTTAATCAAAGACAGAGAATTAACTGGACTTATATTACACAATATGACTCTGGGTCACCGGCACACTGTAGATCTCAGAACGTCTCCGCTCACGACCACGAAACAAAGTCCGCATTTCTTGTCGAAATCGTTGTCCAGTACTGCAGTATAACACGAAATTGATACAGTTGTTTGTGTACATCAACATATTGACCAGGCACCATAATAATTGGTCTACTGCCTCGTCCCGAACATTTTCGAAGTCGCTACGGAAATTATTGTCATATATGATTTGAACAGAAACAGGAGTTGTACAAATTACGTACGTCGCACTTACGACTAGCATCGTGAACGTGATGGATGAATTCTGATTTCGTCGAACTGATGCAGATCTGTTCTGAATGTTGTTTCCAATGGTCGTGCCATTCTGCAAAATGTGTCGATTACCAGAAACAATTTTGTATATGATTAAAATATTACATACGATGAGAATAAAAGAAGGTAAGAAACTATAGATAGTAAAATCTATCCATGGCCAAACTATAAGCTCAAATTCGTTGTACTCATCAGTATTAGGTACACATTGAAGAAAATATGTCTCATTTCCGTTGGTTACTTCAGAGTCGCCGAGTCCAAAAATATAATGTCCTGGCAAAACAGCCATTATTAAAATTATGGATGCAGTTATAACAATAGCTACACTCCTCGTACATATCATTCTTACTTTATGTGGAAACCACACAGACAAACATCTTTCCAACGTCACCGCCACCAACAACCACGCCGACATGTATACCGTCGAAAAAGCCGACCATATCAGCAGCTTGCATGCAGTCGTACTGTATGATGTGATGTCGTAATTAAGTAGATATTTTAACCAGGGTCTTAACAAGCCAGTACAGAGAACGAGACTGTCGAAGACAGCCAGACACCTTAAATAGAGCGACGTTGTCGTTTCTCGCATTGATGATGACCATGACAAAACAATGAACGTTAAAGTGTTACCCACCAGTCCTATTGTCAGCATGAACGGCGGAACGTATTTCCAAATAGCGACAGCAGCTTTGTATTCAGGATAATCGGATAACTCAGACATGATTTGTTAGTGAAATTATTTCCAGTTGTTGGTGCCTACATGCAGTTTCCTCTTTCCAGTTTAAGGAATTAAATCCAATATTAGTTGGAAACGAACAATAAATGAAAGTCTGAACTTACACAGTTTTGTTTCGGTGACGGTAATTGTGCAGCGCTTGTTGTTGTTGTTGTTAACGTCAACCAAACGTATATGAAAATTACTGTGTCAGTTTTGTAGTTTAAGAACTATTCTTTAGTAGCCCGTTGTTGTTGCTAGGGCTGCTGTTATTGTGATAAATGCATATCCAAACTTCTCCCTCCATTGTTGTTGTTGTTACAGTCTAATCTCACACTAATGTCTATAAAGTACGACACCACTGTTTTATGGCATTAAATACATTATGAATCAACGAGAAGACTAATGGAAAAATTTTAAATGTCGAATAGAAATTGTTTTTCTAATTGGTTTGTTAAGTGTAACCAACAGGACTTCTCTGCATGGATTTAATGGGCGGAGTAATTATTACGTAACATAGGCCACCTGTATGTATGTACGTATATATAATAATAATAATAATAATAATAATAATAATAATAATAATAATAGAAATACGTATATATATATATATATATATACACACACAGACACACGCATATATATATATATATATACACACACACACACACGCATAGTTATACACTCACATATATCTCTCTTTATGTGTGTTTGTGTGTGTAGTATGTATAACGATAAGGAAAAGTCTTACTGATAAAAGATATTTGATAAAATGTATATATTTGCATACAATTTAAAACATCTGAGCACAACCTTTTCTAAGTAAATATTTCGTTACGAGGATATTTTACATTTTCTTGGGTAATCTTAAAATGTGTCTAGACTAACTTGTGTCACATTAAACTGTTATTAATGTAAATGATATAAATTAATTTAGAAAGAAAATTACGTTTTATCTTCCAGGCAGTGTATGAGTATTGATTTTATTCCTCGACGCAAATAACTACGTACACGATCTAATCAGAATAGAATAATAAGTTATGAAAATGTGAGGTAATATCTTTAAGTAATATGTGTGTGTGTGTGTGCATGCGTGTGCGTGCCCCGTGTGTGTGTTCTGAATGTTGTTTTCGCTAGGGGTGTCATTCTCCAGGACCTGTCGATTTTGTTGATGACTAAAATGTTTCATGAATTACACGATGAATAACTCCGCCCATTAGTTCAATATACAGCATTCCATTTATTTACACTTAACTAAGGACTAATGTACAGATTTTATATTCGACATTTCAGTTTGTACATTATTCTTCTCGTCCTTTTAATACAGTTTTTTTTTAGAATATAAATGAGTTGTAGTGATTTGTAGCAATTCATTTGTTTTACTTAAGGTAGCAGAAATAAATTAACAACAATAACAACAACAATAACAACAACGGATATCGAAGTTGTCTGACACTTCATTTTTTCTTGCTTTTTCACTTATTCCTTAAATCGTAAAGATGAAACTGCATATAGTCAGTAATAATTAGAAATAATTTGATTAACGAACCATGTCTGCGTTATCCGATTTTCTTGAATATAGAGCTGCTGTTTGAAAATACGTTCCGCCGTTCATGCTGACAATAGGACTGGTGGATAACTCTTTAACGTTCATTGTTTTGTCATGGTCATCATCAATGCGCAAAACGACAATGTCGCTGTATTTGAGATGTCTGGCTGTCTTCGACAGTCTCGCTCTCTGTACTGGCTTGTTAAGACTCTGGTTAAAATATCTAGTTAATTACGACATCAGAACATACAGTACGACTGCATGCAAGCTGCACGTGTGGGCGACCTATTCGACGGTATACACGTCAGCGTGGTTGTTGGTGGCGGTGACGCTGGAAAGATGTTTGTCTGTGTGGTTTCCACGTAAGGTAAGAATAATATGTACGAGACGTGTAATTGTTGTTATAATTGTATCCATAATTTTAATAATGGTCGTTCAGCAAGCATATTATATTTTTGGATATGGTAATTCTGAAGTAACCGAAGGAAATAAGACACATATTTCTCACTGTGAAGCTATTTCTGATGAATACTATAAACTTGATGTTAAAGTTTGGTCATCGTATGTAAAATTTTAATAACTTAGAAAACTGTTATGGACGGATTTTGCAGAATGACACGTCCAATGGAAACAACATTCAGAACAGATCTGCATCAGTCCGACGAAATCAATCGTCATCCATCACGTTCATGATGCTAGTCGTAAGTGCGACGTACGTAATTTGTACAACTCCTTTTTCTGTATATCACAAAATATTTTTTAACCAAGTTGAAATTGTTCACGTCGAGGCAATAGACGCATTGAGATGGTGCCTGGTCAACATTTTGATGTACACATACAACTGTATGACTTTTTTTAATTATACTACAGTACTGGAAAACGATTTCTAGAAACTCTGAGGACTTGTATTGTGGTCGTGAGCGGAGGTAGTCTGTGACCCTGAATCATACTGTATATCGAAGCATTCAGTTAATTGTCTATTGTTTGTTTTAATTATTATTAATGCATATAGAAGCACATTACGAATATTGATAATGAGCTTTTCAAAGAAGAAGCACCAAGTTTGTGCGGTTAGCTTTGTAATAGGACACTTGTAAAGAACTTGAGATTTAATATTTGTTGTAATTGTTCTTAAAGAGAAAACGATATGGTATTTAGTGACATATATATACATCTTCGCCGAATTCTAGATATTCAAATGTTACTTTCTAGAGATACCATAAAGTTTTCTTATATTAATAGTCAAGATAAGAGTTTTTATTGAGCACACTAAATATAGATGTTATTTACTTTTTAGAAAGACCAAAAAGTTTTCTTATATTAATAGTCAAGATAAGAGTTTTTATTGAGAACACTAAATATAGATGTTGTTTACGAGATAAAAGCTGCTCTCTCTCTCTCTCTCTCTCTCTCTCTCTCTCTCTCTCTCTCTCTCTCTCTCTCTCTCTCTCTCTCTCTCTCTCTCTCTCTCATTTTCTTTAGGAATTTATTTATTTATTTCAAATTAATGGCTATTCTGACATAAAAACACAATAATGCTGTTGTTACTTTTTTATTTATTTGTTTGTTTAATTTTAATGTGATTTTCTTCATTCGGAGCGACATTAATATTATTATGAATCACTGATGTATTAAAGTAGGTATACGACACCAGTGTCACTCAATGTGCGTTTCAGCGGTCCGCGCACTGAGGTACGTGTGCAGAGTCTGGTCGAGTTTTTCTATCTCTTACTAAGTTTTCGCAATAACAAATCAGTCCTGTATATGACACAGTCTGTATATTCTTAGGTAACCTTGTTTTAGAGTTATTTGATCAAACATTATTTTTGTTTTCAAATGTCAGTTTTATTGGCAAAGTTTACGGTAAATGTTTATTTTACAAACAGCAACAACAACAAGAACAACTACAAATATAAAAAATTAGAAAACAATAATGTAATTGACTATTTCAAAATGTTTAATTAATATTTTGTCTTTGAAAAAAAGCGGTTTTTCCTTGAAATTTACGTATTAAAAACTACTTTTGCTCTTCCTTTAATAATCGAATTCCTTTAAATGCGTATTTCTATGGAATAACTGCTACTGTTTAAGATTTCAGCTTTTTGCTGCCGAAGTCTAGAAGAGTAAGCCAGCGAGGCTATGACGAGCTGGTATAGCCGTTCGACAATCTGAGGTTAAAACTGGTATCTTAAGAAAGAAGCCAGTTATTTCTTTCACCCTGCAAACATATATACTACAAAGACAAAATGCAATAACTCTCAGTTCTCGAGATAAATTCATTCCTAAAAAAACTATACATTATTTTTACCAGTGCCCTAAAATATAGAAATGTATATGGCCATCATATATTGCCACGATTTTCTAGTCATTGCAGGATATAAACATACATTAGTTTGAAAATTTATTTGTTTTCCATCAAAAAGAGCTAGTAATAATTCGTAAAGCTGAACTCTGAGTTTATTGATATTTAATTTTTTAATGAATTTTCCCATATAAAACATTTAGCCTCGATGGTTTAAGCAGGACGTTAAAACAAAATACATATTTATCGAAAATGCCGTCTTTAATCAGCATGTAGCGCTTTCTGTATTAAGCAATTGAAAAAATAATAATACAAACAAATAAATATAAAAAATTAAATTAAATTAAAAAAACAACAACATTTAATTAAGTGTCTTTACGGAGAAACGAGGCATTTGTGAAGTAGGTTAATTGTTTGAAATCAAGTGTACTTATTCGGTAAATACATTTTGCTTTTACCAATCCATTCTTTGGGGCAATAATGAATGTATATTGATTTTACGTTTAATATTAATGTTCATTGTCTTCCTTTACTGTTACAAACTCGATAGTTTTTAAATTAACATATGACACGGTAATGACTATATTTTTTCTAAGACAAAGCCATTGAAAATTTAGTAAATTAAATATTTAAAGATCTTAAAAGATCTTGGAAGAAGCTTTTTAATTATAACTTCTATCTTCATGGAACATTGCAATAATAAATAGATTAATACAAATAATAATAAAAATAAAAAAATAAAAATAAGATGAATAATAATAATAATAATAATAATAATAATAATAATAATAATAATAATAAGAAGAAGAAGAAGAAGATGAAGAAAAAGAACGATAATGATCATAATAATAATAGTAGTAGTAATAATATTTATGATGATAATAATAGTAGTAGTAATAGAACTAATAATAATAATAAGAAAAATAATGATGATAATAATAATGATGATGATGATGACACTACTACTAATAATATGATGATGATAATAAACAGAGTCATGAGGTACTGGAATTGTGATGTCGACTAATATGTTTCATTTTTGTTGCAAAACTAGAGTATAATTTATTGGAAGAAATGTATATGCGGTAACGTCACAAGTACAAGGAAATGCACGAACCATTATTTTATATTACACTTGGTTATGAATTATAAGTGAATGGCGAAAAGAAAAATAAATAAAATAAAACTAGTAAGGGCGCAGAATAAATTCAGACTGTTTCTTTGTATAAAGGTATACTTTGTGCAAATGTATACTTTAATGAAAATTAATTTAGACAGAAAAGAAGTAAAGGGAAAAAAATAATAATTTGAAACATTATATGGATATTGTGCATACTAATAACAAGTAGGACTTCGTGCTGTGTTTAATAATTTCATTATCTCTTTTTAAAACAAAACAAACAGCGGATTACAACATAAACACACAAAATCTGACTACTTGCAAAGCTCAACGGTAGACAAGCTTTTCAACTATATATATGTAATATAGTTCCTGGCATCTTAGGCGAGTTAATCAGCGGCCTATCGATAGATCCTCGAAATTTCCTTTGTCATTTTTATCATTATTTTTTTTATTTTTTACTCCTTCGGATTACCATAGCAGACACAGTTAATAATTAGATGCTCGAAAATATTTTCTTGAAGAAGTTTCACATTTTTGTTTTTAATTTAATTTAATTTAATTTTTGACATTTTCTCTTTTACATGATTTCACAACAGAATTATTAACCAAGTCGTTTTCAGCGTCATATTATATATCCATCAATACACCAAGTTAATTTGACTCGAATATAAGAAAGAAAAAGGAAAAAGAAAAATCATACACAAAAAAAATGAAAAACAAACATGAAAAATCACGCCGCAACACCCCCCAAAGCCACACAAAACAGTAATAAAAAATAACAAACAAACAAACAAACAAAAAGAACCCAGCAAAAAGAAAAACAATCACCAAACTACAACAACAACGAAAAGAAAACAAATAACAACTACCTCCGCCGCAGGAAAAAACCAGAAAGAAAGGCATTGCCATATTCCAAATTACGATTATAAAACAATTTACTACATTAAGAGCTATACTAGTGAGAGCACAGTAAATTCTCAGTTTAACTCAGTCCAATTCAACGTAACTGGAAATAAAGGGGACTAATTCCTTCAGACTGGCATCAACCGCTTGAATTCCCCTGGGACTGTGATTGGTATCCGTATTTTACTCAATGTTTCTACTGGTCGTTTTACGTGTGAGTGTCATAGTGGACTAAGTCACATGAACTCCCTTTTGTGGCATGTATCATCTGATTCTCATTGTTGTGTCACTGTAATCGTTTAGTGAACGTAAGTGCAAAAATTTAAAATAAATGTTTCATATTATAATATTTAAATAAATAATAGTGTTTTATTATTAAAATCTTATTGTCTTAAAACATTTGCGATTTTTGTTAGAACGGACATTCCTTCGTCCCCACCAGTACAGAAAAGTCGAAAGTTTATTTACTGTACTAGTGTACGTTATTATTTAATGGACATGAAACATAATTGTAACCGATAATAAAAAGATAAAATGTCTTAAGATTATTTAGGATTAGAGAAGTAGAAAATGTTTTTGTAATATCAGTCGTCACTGATTGCTTTATACACAAAATATTCTCAGTTCTTTACGAAAACATGTTTCGTTAGCACAATACAAAATAAAACTGATACAGTTGTTTGTATACATCACAGACCACGCTCAGTGCATTTAGCACTTCGAGGTACACACCTGCAGTGTGACGATTAAACACTAATTTGTGTATAAGATAAAAGCACAAAACAGAGTTGTTCATATTACTTTGGTTGCACTAGTTGAATGTCGGATGAATGTGAGGGATTATGGCTGGTTTTGTCGAAATAAAATAGATGTGTTTCGAACATTTCTTCCATCCTTCATGTTTCGTCATTGTGTAGAGCTCGTCGATTACTCCGAACTGTTAGAATGAGGGCAGGCGAAAAATTGTAGTGAGAAAACTCTGTCCATTATCAGCTCTCTTGTCGCAAATATCACGTACGCATCGTTAAAGTAGGATCCCAGTGATAAATATTAAAATGTAATAATGTCTACAGCGACGAGATGTGCTGGCAAAACGGCGACTGTCGAAATAACTGAACCCGTTATAATAACTGAAACACGTTTCGTACAAATTTCGTTTTGCATCTCTCGAACGTCATTGATACGCAAATTCACTGTGATGCACGGAATGTCCAATTGGTTGGTCGCCCAAATGTTCGTATTACGAATAGCCGATTTGTAGTACCATGTGTCACATGACCTGCCAGAGGTAACAGTCAGTTTCTCAACAAACCAGTGCAAGGAATGTCAGATACTATGTCGAAGAGGTCTCCTGCTGCTACGACTTCTGAAATGTTTCCAGTAACACCAGTCATAACGATCATACTTGTCTGCTAAGGTGGAATATTATATTCCTTATACTACTGTAAATTAGCCAAGCTTTTTGCATGAGTGAGGTGAAACAGACTATTTCGGTTATAACCTATTTCTGAACCGATAGAGTTATTTGCTTTTGAAAAGTTGGCTGTTTGTGTACTGTTTCATGAACATAAAAGTGCCAGTAATATTCAGCCATTATAAAGGAGTTTGTTCACAACAATATTGGATTAAATGTCTGAAAGCTGATTACTGAAAGTACTTTAAGATATTTATTAACAACATTGAATTAAACACTACAGATTAATTATTAAAAATATTTATAAGGTAGTCAATAACTCTGAATTAAATGACAAGTCAGATATTAAAGATATGTGCAAGACTTCTAACAGTATTGAATTAAATGAAAAATAATGCACATTAAATAGAAATTATCTTTAAGGTATTCCGTCAGCGTACTGAATTAAATGACATTAAACGTGTTAATTATTAAAGATTTGTCAAAGTAACAATATTGAATGGAAATAAAAAAATAATGACCATTATGGAGGGTTTTTGTAGTATACAAAGATTTCTGAGAAAGATTTATCCCGTGATTGAGAAATACGATTTAATCAGCTAATATAGATATTATCGCCATGTTCAGAACGTGTTACTGCTTGAAAATAAGTCTGATTATTAGAAATTGTGATATCCCAAAATTAATTTCCATTAACTGTCTGAGGAAGAGTCATTTGCACGGTGTGTACGTTAGAATGATGTCATTCTTTAGAACAAAACAGTGATCGAAACTCTTGTCGAAATCGTTGTCCAGTAGCACAGTATAAGACAAAATTTGCAGCAGCGACCGTCCGAGACCATGTAACGCGAGCTCGCGAGGTCAAACATTCACGTAAGTATGTTGCACGTTTGGTAAAACTAACTTTGATTGTATGTAGAAACCAGACTGAGAAACATCGTTCCAACGTTACTGACACCAACAGCTTTGATGAAGTGTAAATTGTCCCGTTGGTGGACCATGTATGCAATTTGCAAGCAGCCGGACTACAATCCCGAAAGTCCTATCGTATCACTTGTATCACTTGTATCACTCGTGTCGTATCACTTGTATCACTCGTGTCGTATCACTCGTATCACTCGTATCGTATCACTTGCAGAGAACCAAACTATCAATCACTGCCACGATTCTGAGATGTAACGACGTTCTGGTGTTCTTCGCCGACGTCTTCTGCAACACGACGAAATCCAAAATGTTTCCGACTAGACCGATCATGTTTAGGAACGGAGGAACATATTTATATGTTGCCACTAATATTTTGAATACCTCATAATCCTGATAATCGGCCATTATCTTTCTTATTTGAATGGTTTGCCCCACACAAGAGCTAAAAGGCAGTTATAGGTTTGTAATTTCTGTGATAAGAGTTCCAAAGAGATATTATATGACTCTGAAAAGTTTTCTTTTTGTATACAGTAACTAGAATACAAAAATGTTACTATTCAGTCGTTTTAAAACAGTTTGCATGCATATCGGTAATTTTCAATAATTGAGTATTTTTCAGAAATTCTCAGACTTTAGAAATTAAATATCTACCAGTAACATTACATCAGAATAATCTGACAGGGTGTAGTTGCGCTTTTATATTTCAGGACATCTATAGCAATGGCATGTAGAACTCTTGCCGGCGATTGGTACATTTGAACTTTTTAAATTTGTATTAATTAATGACTATCGAGGATACACGGTCTTCTCTAGGCGATGCTTTTTAATTATCATGGCATTTCAGAGTCTAACCAATTATGCAACGATACAATAGGTGAACGTGGTTTTATTGCCCAAGAGTGACTAATAATTATGTGCAAAATATTGTCAATAGCCGCAGTTTAATGAACACGTAAGATCAAACAGGAAAACAAAGTAAATAAATTGATTCAGGGTATAAAATTTCTTTTTTTTTCTGTTTCTTTCTTCTTCTTTTTTCTTTTTATTGAAGAATGTTGACTGATGACTGTTAATCATTTATGTATAGATGAAGGATTAGTTTCGTACATCGACTAATTAATTCTATGTGCTGCATTTATATTTAAAACAAGAAAGAATTTGGAAAGAATCATATCATTCTTTTGAAGTATGCTCTGCAATATTTTCAAGTTATCTTTGATTAATTTTTGTTTTTCTGTCCAGTCTTAATTAACATCATCTAAAGGGTAGAGTTTTACAACATGAGGGCACTACCATAATTTTAGTGTAATCGTTACGTCTTCGCGAATAAATTGTGAATATTTATGTATATGTGTGTGTGTGTGTGTGTGTGTGTGTGTGTGCATATATATGCTTGTGTGTATTTATGCATATATGTACAAATAGCTGAAACAAGGAATTTAAGGAACCTATGTCTGTGTGTTTGTATGCTTTAGATAACATAAGGAGAGACAACGCTAGGCAAAGATCAGTTTGTATATAACATTGGGTTTTGTCTCCCTTCGTACACAGAAGCAGAAATTTTATTTAAAACGAATGACATTTCAATATGTAGTTACATATTGGAAGCCTGCTATAAATAAATAATTATAATTGTGAGTATTATTTATGGTTTCAATTTTGTTTCTAAAGTGAGATAAAACTTACTATTATCTGATGATATAATACTTAAACCTGTACAGATTCAAAATACGTAAAATTAATTAAACGCGTTTAACTTGGGGGTTCTTTAAATTGTTTAAATATTTATGGGTACTGTTAACCAGTATGTGTGTGTAATGTATGTATGTATGTATGTATGTATGTATGTATGTATGTATGTATGTATGTATGTATGTATGTATGTATGTATGTATGTATGTATGTATGTATGTATGAATGTATGTATGTATGTATGTATGTATGTATGTATTTATGCACATATATGTCTATATATATATATGTATGTATGTATATTTAATGTTTACTTCATCACTGTAGGATTTCAAGAGTTTTTCAATCGAGTATGTCAACATATCTAAGAGTTTATATGAACCAATTGGCCTCTTACAAAAGCGATATTAATTAATACCGTTCAGTTATTTATATCAAGGCCTATAGTGTAAGTTAGCTATGGAGAGGTTAAAGACAAATAACTTTGTAATATCTTTATATATGTGTTTGTATTCGTATGTTCATGCGTGTGTGCTTGCATTCGTGTGTGTGTGTATTTGTTCTGAATATTCTTTCTGCAGGACGTGTCTTTTTTCAGAACCTGTCGATTACTCGAAAACAATTTTGTTGATGACTAAAGTGTTACACGATGAGAATAAAGGAAGGAAAAAGTCTGTAGACACAAAAGTGTATCCATGACCAAACCATTTTCTCGAACACTTCATTCTGCAGTGAAGCGCGTACATTTTCATTACTCTCTGTTTCAAGCGTATCACCCATCCAGATTTTATAATGACAAAATAACCATTGTTATAATAATGAGAAAGATTACGACAACAGTTGCACGTTTTCTACAAACAGCCACGTTGATGTGTAAACTGTCCAGTTAGCGGCCCATAAACGCAGCTTACAAGAGTAACACGTTCTGCACAAACAGATTTGACTTAATGCGAAAATAAAACTTAGAAACTCCTTTCACCGTCACCAATAGCCACGTTGATGTGTAAATTGTCCAGGGAAATATACTCTTAGAAAAACAACTGTACTGCCGAATGTCATAATGTACTAGTCGTACCAACCGAAATCTAAGCAAACCGGTACAGAGAACCAAACTCTCAAAGACTGCCAGGAATCTTAGATATATCCAGGTTGATGTGTGCTTCATCGACGACGGGATCAAAAGAACCAAAACCAGAATATAACCTACAAGACCGATGCCGATGAGAAACGGAAGCGCATATTGAAATAAATTATTTGAAATTTCATGTTCCTTATAGTCAGTGCAATTTGCCGTTGTGTTTTTGATTTCAAATGAATATAAACCTCACAAAAATGTACTGGAATACCAGTTACAAGTTAAAACCTGTAAAACGTTATTCTTATATTATTATTTTTTTAACACCTTCTTTTTCTAAAAATGTTTAAGGACGTAATCCAAATACAATCAATGATTAATTGATTAGCTCATCTGAATTATATTACTAGTTTACAGAAATAACTCAAAAGCTGATGTTGTATATTCCGCTATCATCACATTTGACAAAACGTCTTTCAGATTATCGAGCCGGAGTTTTCATAAATTAGTGTGCATCGCTTTTCATTAAATAATAGTTTAACCTAAAACTAATTCATTCTGATCACTTTTAATTTATCCAAGTAAAAACAAAATATATACATAACAAAACATTTATTTAGATAAAGGTGTATACTGTGGTTTTAATTTATCTTTATACGTGTGTGTATGTGTGTGTGTGTGTGTGTGTGTGTGTGTATGTCTTTGTGTATCTGTGTGTATATATATTTATTAGGAATAAAATAAAATATATATAATATATGATACTCATGTTACATTTAATAAGTATCACTTGTTTTTCTGTTTATTTTATTCTTTACCTGTTTTGCAAAAATACTGAAGTCATTGTATGGCGTTACTTGAAATATATAGTATCAGATATAGTTTTATTTGAGTACTCGTATTTTTCTCTCATTATGTACAGGATTCGTTTACTAGTATTATTTAACTGTCATCTTTATTCATAGTATAATAGTTTTTAATACTGAAGTGGAATATTTCTGTTTTGTGTATCTGAAAGACGTTCAACTAATATACCCTTCAATAAAGCCATATCCCTTTGCTAAAGGGAACACTAAATAAAAAAATCTCTCTCTCTCTCTCTCTCTCTCTCTCTCTCTCTCTCTCTCTCTCTCTCTCTCTCTCTCTCTCTCTCTCTCTCTCTCTCTCTCTCTCTCTCTCTCTCTCTCTCTATACATACATACATACATTAAAATTCATTTTTGTATTGGCCTATAATTCGAAAGAATTACTCCGCCCATCACTTCAACATACAGCTGTCCAGTTATTTACACTTAACGAACAACTAATATGAAGACATTCTATTCGACATTTCAGTTAATCCGTTATTCTTATGGGCGATTTATGTAACGTTTTTAGAGTTTAAATGAGTGGTCGTGATTTGTAGAAAAGACGCGAGGAAGCAGATATTAAAAAAACAGGAACAAACATAACAACAACGGATGGAGAACTGGCCTTATATTTCCAATTTTCCATTCATTTTGGATATATATTTGGTCAACCATTTATAGCAAAATTTTGTAACAGTAACATCAATAACCGCAGCAACAAGAACGGATAGAAAACCTGTTTGATAACTGAGTTTTTCCATTTTTATTAAGGACGACTGAAGAACATTTCATAAACTACAAAACTGGGAGTCATTACGATATAAATCTGGTTTCAGTTAAAAACAACTGCAACTATCGGTATATCATTACCAAGAACAGAAACAGAATTGTTTTTTCAGTTAGTCTTTTTTCCTAAGTAATACTGGATTTAAATTAAAAAGAGGAAATTGCATATAATAATTATAGTAAACTGGAAATATGACTGAGTTATCCGAATTTCCTGAATACAGAGCTGCTGTTGCTGTTTGGAAATACGTTCCGCCGTTCATGCTGACACTAGGACTGGTGGGTAACACTTTAGCGTTCATTGTCTTGTCATGGTCATCATCAATGCGAGAAACGACAATGTCGCTGTATTTGAGATGTCTGGCTGTCTTCGACAGTCTCGTTCTCTGTACTGGCTTGTTAAGACTCTGGTTAAGATATCTAGTTAACTACGACATCAGAACATACAGCCCGACTGCATGCAGACTGCACGTGTGGGCGACCTATTCGACGGTTTACACGTCAGCGTGGTTGTTGGTATCGGTGACGCTGGAAAGATGTTTATCTGTCTGGTTTCCACATAAAATAAGAATGATATGTACAAGACGTGTAACTGCTGTTATAATTGTGTCCATAATTTTAATAATGGCCATTTTCCCAGCACATTACATTTTTGGACTCGGCGACTTTGAAGAAACCGAAGGAAATGAGACATATATTCTTCACTGTGATATGTATTCCAGATGAGTACGACGACATTTGAGGCTCTGAATTTGGCCATGGATTGATTTTTCTATCTATAGTTTCATACCTTCCTTTATTCTCATCGTATGTAACATTTTAATTATATTCAAAATTGTTTCTGGTAATCAGATTTTGAAGAATGACACGTCCAATGGAAACAACATTCAGAACAGATCTGCATCAGTTCGACGAAATCAGAACTCATCCATCACATTCATGTTACTTTTCGTAAGTGCGACGTACGTACTTTGTACAACTCCTTTTTGTGTTTCTGTCATAAAGTACAATATTTTTTTTACCAAATTTGAAAATGTTCGGGACGAGGCAGTAGATGAATTGAGATGGTCCATAGAAAACATTTTGATGTACACAAACAACTGTATCAATTTTGTTTTATACTGCAGTTCTGGACAACGATTTCGACAAGAACTGAGGACTTTGTTTTGTGGTCGTAAGCGGAGACAGTCTGAGATCTACAATGTGCCGGTGACCCAGAGTCACACTGTATAATCTAAGCATTGAGTTAATTGTGTATTGTTTGGTTTAATTATTATTTATAACCACTTTACGAATACTGACAATGTGCACTTCAGAGAAAAACGAAAACAAAGATAGTGTGTCAAATTGGTGCAGGATACTTGTAATGAACTAATTGATGTTTTCAGTTTTTCTATTTATTCTACTTTATTTGTTAACATTCAACATATTCATGTTTTACCTTTTAGACAGACCAAAATGTTTTCTTTTAATAATAGTCGAGATAACAGATTTTATGGAATACACTAAATATAGATTTTATCAAGGATTATTTAGGAGACAATTGCTGGTACATATTATTGTTTTTATTAACAATGATCAGTATGACTCTCTCTCTCTTTTTTTTATGCTTTACATCAATGTACTGTTCTGACACAGGTAACAACAAAACACAAATGGAGAATAATAAAATGTTTCGATTGTAACATTATATTTCTTTGCGAGCCATATGTACATGAAACTTTTATTTTTATCCTGAAAATTAATTTTAAGAGTTTCATCAAATTCTTGGGCACACTAAATATAGATTTTTTAAGAGATAAATAAGGATTATTTAGGAGACAAAAGCTGCTACACATTATTGTTTTTATTAACAATGATCAACATGACTCTCTCTCTCTCTCTCTCTCTCTCTCTCTCTCTCTCTCTCTCTCTCTCTCTCTCTCTCTCTCTCTCTCTCTCTCTCTCTCTCTCTCTCTCTCTCTCTCTCTCTCTCTCTCTCTTAAATGTAATAAGTTTAAAAGCTTTATAAATTTCTTGATAAGTATCAGAAAAAGTTCATTTCAGAATGTTTCCAACAACAACAACAACAACAACAACAACAACAACAACAACAATAATAATAATAATAATAATAATAATAATAATAATAATAATAATAATAATAATAATAATAACTTTAGCAATTACATACAACATCAACGGGATCAACGTCTTTACTTTAATTTCAACTGATGAAACGAAGGTTTACATCTACCAGAATGGCGAGAAACACTCAATAATGTGAGTGTGCACCAGCGGCATTGATGACAACAGTACATCGTCGTGTCATGCTTCTAATGAGAGCATTAATCTATCTTATCTTGGAGTAGATAATCGTGGTCTACCAGAACGTGGTCGATCTCGCACTTCCCCTGTTTGATGTACGCGTTATAGATATATATAATGGGCGAAGTTCATTTCAGAATGTTTTAAAATAATAATAATAATAATAACTAAAATAAAAGAATTGAAAAGAAAAGAAAAGAATTAGAAATTCGATGTCAGATACCTAATTAAAATTTAACTGGGGAAATGTGAAGAAATAGTCTTAATGTATTTTGCATAGGTCTGTTTCGCGTTCTGTGCAGTCTTAATTAATAACGAAGAGTAGAGACAAAACAATATTTAGGCGTTATTATTATTTTACACAGTCGTTACGTCATCTCGTACAAGTCGGATCTAGTTGCTATAAAGTTCTTTTCAGCGCCAGAAAAATACGGTTATCAGTCTTCTGTATACACAGTGACGTCACGTTTGCAGTTGTAAAGGGATGAAATGGCTGTGTTCAGATGTTTTGTAACAATATTGTACTGCCATGCATTATTATCTACAATTAAATGTCGCCCAAAATAATAACTTGGATGAACAAAGAATATTTATTAGGCCAGTTATTCAGACCTTCAAAAGTATACTTTAACTCAATCTCGTAAGGTAACGTAGAAGAAAACAACAACAACAACAACAACAACAACAACAAAAAATAAAATTGAAAATAGCATCAGTCACATTATGAGAGCTTTTTAAAAGAAAAAAAACAAAACGGAAGTAATGAGAGCTGTTCTAAATATATACAACCAGAAATTGAAGACATCTCAAAACCTTGTGATCAAAGACTTTGACAAACTAGCGAAATCTAACATTTTGACAATACGATTCACTCTGTGTATAATTTAAGAAAGTAACTATTTATTATCTACAAATCAGTGTAAATTAGACACGCTATTTCACATATTAAACTTTATATATATGTATCTAAGTGTTAAGATCAGATTGGTACGCAAATGTTCATTGTGATGTAGAAATTTTGTATTCACCTTTGAGTAGTGAACTTATGTTCTAAGCCTTGATGAACCTTTATTATTAATATATAAATATTTTCAAAGGAAATATCAGAATAAGCTGAAATAAAAAATAAGTATAAAGAAGAAGATGATTATTAATAACATTTCTGAAAGACGACATTCGGTTTACATATAAGCTTTAAAATCTTAGCTGACACTTGTTGGTATACCCAAAGACTGTTAATAATCAAATGTACATAATCTTATTTTTAACTATTGTGTCAGTGTTTGTTTATTTAAACTAATCGAAATCATGAATACAGAGTTTGATGAAGACGACTGTGATGTTTGTTTTTAATATATATTTTAGTCGTAAAAAAGCCAACGCAACTATTTAATCAGTTTTAAGACGTTCCAGGTAAAAACAAAGAAAATAATAATAATAATAAAAAAAATATATATAATAATAATAAAAGAATAGTTAATTAATTTCATGCATGTAAATTTGTATTACTTCAGGAAAAACAAAACAAAAACAACAACAAAATCAAAAGAAATAAATATTCCTAATTAGTTTGATTAATTTCTAACTGAAAAACATTTTAGTCGATGAAATAAAATTGTTAACAGAGACAAAAAGACAAAGGACTTGTATCTTTTTCTCTGTTTTGAACATAAACAGAAGGCAATTACATGTTTGTCTTTTCTGTTTACTCGTGAACTAAAAAGTCTGTTGTTTGGAAAAATATGCAAAATTATTTATAAAGGTGGGGGAGAAAAATTGTCTTTGTCGGTGTCCAGGCCTAAGAAGAACAAAAAAATGAAATTTAATAGGATATTTGAATGAAAAACAAAAATTTGATTTCATCTTTAAATATTCAGTAAAAAGAGAATGTCGCTGAAATTTTATTATTGATAAAATTTTATCTTAATAATTTTTTTCCCTGAAAGTAGTTTATTAGCGTTAATGTGTTTAGTGTATGGAATTAATTAAGATGTTTAGATAAAAAATTCATAACTATTTTCCAGCTATATTCAGTGTCAGAAAAGATTTTTTCAAAGGCATCAATTAGTTTGTTTCGATTGCTGTCTTGCGTTATAAATTATAAAAAAATAACAATAATAATAATTCAAACGTTTTATTTTATTATTATTTTTTGCATTATGCTAGAAGCCCATGGCCCTTTTATATTATGAGTACGTGGATTATAGACAGCACAGCCCACTTACAAATCCAGCACTCTTTACTTAATAAAATAAAATTAAAACAGCAGTAGCAATAATAACAAAAAAATAATAACAAAAGAAAACAATAAAATAAAGTGACAAAACGACAATTAGCATAGCCATGGCAAATAAAAAAAAAAAAAAAAAAAATAATAATAATAATAATAATAATTTTAAATGTGTTGTTGTTATTATTTTTATAATGCTAGAAGACCGAGAACCTTTTATATTATGAATACGTGGACTACAGACAGCTCAGCCCACTTACAAATCCAACACTGTTTACTGTAATAAAATAAAACAACAGCAAAAGTAAAGAAAACTAAATAAAACAACAGATACAAAACCAAAACAGATTTCTTTTTTAATTCGACTGAACGACCATTAAGATATTAACATCAAAATGATGATGATGATGATAATAATAATAATAATAATAATAATAATAATAATAATAATAATAATAATAATAAATTAATTACTAAATAAAACTAAAACAATCCCGCCCTTACAGCAAGAACAACAACAAAGATTCACTCACAATATTCGAATGCAACAAACTGGATAACAAAGCGTTAACTTTCTCTAAACATACTGCCCTTTCGTACTTGGAAATAATTAAAATGGAAAAGGAAAATGAAGTATCCGTTGTTGTTGCTGTGGCTGCTGCTGTTGTTGTTACATTTGGATATCGAAAATTATCTGTCTGTTGTTGTTGTTGTTGTTTCTGTCTAATCTGAAATTAATGTTTACAAAGTAGAACATACTGATTTATAGACTGAGAAACTTTATAAATCAACGAGTAGAATAATGGAAAAATGTCAGATGTCGAATAGAAACTGTTTTTCTAATTGGGATGTCGAGTGTAACCAACAGGACTGCTGTGTATTGATTTAAAACATTTTAGCACAGCCTTTTCTAAGTAAAAATTTCGTTACGTGGATAGTTTACGTTTATTTGGGTAATCTTAAAATATATCTGGATACATTTACGACATATTAAACTGTTATTAATGAAACATATAGATTAAGCTATAAACAAAATTATGTTTTATGTTGCAATTTTACAGTATTGATTTTATTCTTCGATGCAAATAACTGTATGTATTCAAAATTTTGATTTATTTTAACAATTATACAACAGACCAAAATAAGATGATGTATATTTCATTATTTATAATGTTTTTCATTCGAGTATGTCAAGATATCTAAGATTTTATATAAATGTTACAGAAGCGATATCAGTTAATAGCGTTCTGGTATTTACATCAAGGCCTGTTGTCTAAGTTTGATCTAGATTATCTCTTTGTATACAAATGAACAAATCCGTTCAATATAAACGAGCAACCACAAACCACATGTATCCCGGTTCTTAGTAAACACTGGTTTAATACTTAGACTGGACTACGTAACATGATCTTCAAAGGTCAAGTTAATATTTATACATTTCCGTCCAAGAATATATCAAAGTAGGTAGTTTTAATAATTAAGTAATAATTTCTTCTTCTTCTTCTTATTATTATTACTTGTTTGTTTCAATAATAACATTATCATCATGCAAATAAAGAATAACATACAATCATTTTTTTATTTTGACGACTTTATTTAATTTCAACAGTTTTATTAGCAACGACACATCACTGAAAAAAAAAAAAAAAAAAAAAAAAAAAGAGAGAAAAATTGTAAATGCTACTTCACAGTCACATCAGTAGATACGTGTTTTCTAAATTTATTATAAGTCTTGTTAGTGCCTTTGAGGTTAAATACGTTTGATGATTTTGTTAAAAAAAGAAATAATTCTAAAACACGGTTACCTAGGAAAATGCAGAGTGTTGTCACATACAGGTCTCATTTGTTCTTTGCGAAAAGATCGCCAGAGATCGAAAAACGCGACCAGACTCTGCAGACGTACGTCAGTACACAGACAGCTGAAACGCCCATCTAGTGACGCTGTCTTATATACCTACTTTAATATATCAGTGATCAATAATGATATTAATAGGCCACAAATTACTCAGAATAAATATACATTTTAAATCTACGTACCCTTCCGACAAATATGACATTAAACAGAATAAACCACAATGTTATTATACTGTTATATCTTATACCAGAATAGAAATTTGCTCTAGAAATATAAAAGTTATTTTACACTGGAGACAAGACACTTGACATTATTTATAGGTACAACATCCAGCTGTACTCTAGAGACCTCATCAGCAAAATAATCCTGACTGAAGTATAGATAACACCTGCGGCTAAAGCCACTGTTTTTAAAAAATAAATAAATACCCAAAGAAAATGATATATATATATATATATATATATATATATATATATATATATATAAATATATATATACACACATGGTGTCCTAGATGTAACCGAAACCGAAAGCTCAATCGATGATCACTGATTTCAAGTCTGCTTAACGAAATACCGAAGCGATCGATATCAACCATTGAACGATGTCATCACTGTATTACAAATAATGGTTTGCATTTTGAACATTTGCTGTAACTATATGAAATAAAATTTGTTTTATTTAACTGTAACTTTTCATAACAATTCAGGTTCGGTTACATCTGGGCCACCCTGTATATGTATGTATGTATGTATGTATGTATGTATGTATGTATGTATGTATGTATGTATGTATATGTATATGTATATGTATATGTATATGTATATGTATATGTATGTATGTATGTATATATATTACATCTTAAATTATTAATATAAACAATACCACATATTAGCACGATAAACTAATGTTTTTATCAGGTAAACACTATAACGATTTCTCAGACATCGAGAACAACTACGGGAAACAGTAAGTCCTGAGGAGATCATTATCAGTAAGTTCCTCACAGAAAGTTAACACAATGACTTCATGTTTTTTCTTTGAAAGGTTCATCGTCAGTATTAGTAAAGAGGTTATAAATATTCTAATAATAATGAATAAACATCAGACCATTAATTGAAGGTTTATTTTACACAGTGTGACCCTGGGTCACCGGCACATTGTAGATTTCAGACTGTCTCCGCTCACGACCACAAAACAAAGTTCTCAGTTCTTGTCGAAATCGTTGTCCAGTACTGCAGTATAACACAAAATTGATACAGTTGTTTGTGTACACCAAAATGTTGACCAGGCACCATAATAATTCGTCTACTGCCTCGTCCCGAACATTTTCAAACTCGGTAAGAATAATATTTGTATATATGATTGTTACACAAACAGGAGTTGTACAAATTACATACGTCGCACTTACGACTAGTAACATGAATGTGATGGATGAGGATTGATTTCGTCGAACTGATGCAGATCTGTTCTGAATATTGTTTCCACTGGATGCATCATTCTGCAAAATCTGTCGATTACCAGAAAAAATTTTGTATATGATTAAAATGTTACACATGATGAGAATAAAGGATGGTAAGAAATTATAGATAGAAAAATCTATCCATGGCCAAACTTTGAGCTCAAATTCATAGTACTCTTCTGTAATATAATCACACTGAACAATATATGTCTCATTTCCTTCGGTTCCTTCAAACTTTAGGATTCCAAAAATGTAATGTGCTGGGAAAACGGCCATTATTAAAATTATGGACACAATTATAACAATAGCTACACGTCTCGTACATATCATTCTTACTTTATGTGGAAACCAGACAGACAAACATCTTTCCAATGTCACCGCCACCAACAACCAGGCTGACGTGTACAGGGAGAAATGGGCCGCCCATATTTGCAGCTTGCATATAGTCGTGCCGTATGTTCTGCTATCTAAATCGAATAGATGTTTTAACCAAAGTTTTAACAAGCCAGTACAGAGAGCGAGACTGTCGAAGACAGCCAGACATCTCAAAAACAGCGACATTGTCGTTTCGCGCATTGATGATGACCATTGCAAAACAATGAACGCCAAAGTGTTACCCACCAGTCCTAGTGTCAGCATGAACGGCGGAACGTATTTCCAAATAGCAACAGAAGCTCTATATTCAGGAAAGTCGGATATCTCAGTCATGGTTCTTTAGTGAAATTGTTTGTGACTATATTCAGTGACTATATTCAGTTACCTGTTTTTAATTTAAGGAGTTAAATCCAATATTAATTAGAAACGAAGAGAAACTAAAATTCTAAATTCAAACGGTTTCGATTGTTGATTGCGATATCTGTGCAGCGCTACTTCTTGTTGATGATAATATGAACCAAACTTATGTCGAAGTTACTAGGTCTGTTCTCTAGTTTACGAAATGTTCTCTACGCGTCCTTAAGAAAAATGAAAAAAAGTCTCAAACAGTTTTCCTATCCGTTCTTGTTGCTGGCGCTGCTGGTGTTGTTACAAATACATATCAAAATTCTCGCTCTGTTGTTGTTGTTCTTACTGTCAAATCTCAAATTAATGTTTATAAATTAAAGTTCGCTGTTTTATAGCGTTAGAAATATTATAAGTCGACGGGGTAATAACGGAAAAATTTCAAATGTCGAATAGAAACTGGTTTTCTAATTGGTTTGTCAAGTGTAACCAACAGAACTGCTGTGTATTGATTTAAAACAGTTTAGCACAGCCTTTTACAAATTTCGTTTCCTGGATAGTTTACGTTTGTTTGGGTAATCTTAAAATCTATCTGGATACATTTACGACATATTAAGTCGATGGGAAGAATAACGGAAAAATTTCAAATGTCGAACAGAAACTGGCTATCTAATTGGTTTGTTAAGTGTTACCAACAGGAGTGCTCTGTATTAATTTAATGGGCGGAGTAATTATTACGTATTATAGGCCACCCGTAAATACGTAAATCTATCTATCTATCTGTGTATGTATGTACATACACATGTATCTGTGTGTGTACATTGTGTCTGTGTTTTTAGTATACATAAAGACAAGATAAATTCTTACTGATAAAAAATGTATATATATATATATACTCTAACAAAAAAGAAACGCAAAAGTAGATTTTATGGACATTACGAATATCTATCTAATGGATCAACAGGAAGCAGTTACACACACTTTCGCAATTCATTAATACTGATGGTATTACATTGAAAAGTTAAAGTTTAAGGTTATAACAGTATAATATCAATACCTTGTGTGCCCAACATGGGAGTCCAGAACTGCCTGACATCGCCTTCCCATGGCAGTAAAGACATTACGAATTACACCTTGTGGAATGGTGGCCCACTCTGTCATGAGTAATAATACCAACTGAGCACGATTCAGTGGCTGTGGTTGATGCTGCCTCAGTCGTCTATCCAACTCGTCCCATAAATGCTCTACAGGTAGGTACGCTGTGTAGGTACGCTTTTGTGAATTTGTTGTGCTGGAATACAGCGTTACCATTATTCATAATTGGAGCGACATGTGGCTGCAAAATTTCATCTCGGTATCTCTGTGCCGTTAAGTTGCCTTGATGTAAACCAGGTTGGTCCTTCCAGTATATGAGATTGCTGCCCACACCATCACACTACCACTGCCAGATCTGTCCGCTTCCTGTATGCAGTTTGCAGCAAAACGTTCACCACGACGTCTGTAAACTCCACATCTTCCATCAGCTCGTCGAAGCAGAAATCGAGCATCGTCACTATACCAGACAGTTCTCCATCGTAACTGAGGCCAGACTCTGCG
Source organism: Chrysomallon squamiferum (assembly GCA_012295275.1). Taxonomy (NCBI): domain Eukaryota; kingdom Metazoa; phylum Mollusca; class Gastropoda; order Neomphalida; family Peltospiridae; genus Chrysomallon; species Chrysomallon squamiferum. Next base: position 12,612,199 of record CM022669.1, read on the forward strand.
CTTTTGACACCACTGACGTCGTAGCCGACGATGTTGTTGAGTGAAAACCACTCTTCTTACAGGCCGTCTGGCTCGAATACCTGCCTCGCGTAAACGATTGCACACTGTCTGAGCCGATATTCTACGCAGACCTGGTATTGCTGAAGCAGTAGAGGTAGTCGTGGTGGTTCTTTCCCGTAGATGAAGTACCCGTATGTAGCGGTCCTGGGCCCTGGTGGTTACATGTGGTCTACCTGATCTGGGACGGTCACTTGTTGTTTGGTGTTGCTGGAACCGTTACCACAATCTCAAGATGGTGCTTGGGGATACATGGATTCGGCAGCTTGTAAACGGCCGATGGCGTTGTTTCGTTGCGGTTCACTCAGTCGTGGCATTTGTTTGATGTTGGGTCAGAACAAAAATAAGGAACAGAAGTATTGGAAAACCTTGCCTTTTTATAACTCTCGTATTCAAGTTTCATGTGCCGCACGTGCACATGCACTGGCAACGTGGTTTGCATGCGGGGACGTTTTGGCTAATAAACACGATCATAGCCTCTATTTTGCGTTACCTGCTTTTTGGCGACTGTAACAAAAGCTATACGTTTGAAATACCAATTGTCATTATATACATAATTTGTACATTGATATGTGTCAGTTTACAATATTTATCTAACAAATCAACCATTTTGCGGGGTTTTTTGGGGAGAGTATATATATATATATATATATATAATTTGAAATATTTTTGCACAACCTTTTCTAAATCAAAATTTCGTTACGTGCATATTTCACATTTATTTGGGTAATCTTAAAATCTGTCTAGATACATTGTGTCACATTAAAATGTTATTAATGAAACTGATAGAGATTAATTATAAAGGAAATTATGTTTTATCTTCCAGACAGCGTTACAAAATTGATTTTATTCTTCGATGCAAATAACTATCTGCACGATCTAATCAGAGTAGAAGAATAAGGTGTGAAAATGTGAGGTAATATCTTTAAATATGTGTATGTATGTGTGTGTGCATTCGTGCGTGCGTGCGTTCGTGCCATTGTATATGTTGTGGATGTTCTTTCTCTTAGATATGTCATTTTTATAATAATGAGAACGATTACGACAAGAGTTACACGTTTTCTACAGACAGCGGAGAGAAAACCGAGAAACTCCTTTCCAACGTCACGGACACCAACAACGACGTTGATGTGTAAATTGTCCAGTTGTCGACCCATAAATGCAGCTTACAAGCAAACGAACTGTACTCCCGAATGTCATAATTTACTAGTCGTATTAACCAAACTCTAAACAAACCGGTACAGAGAACCAAACTATCAAAGACTGCCAGGAATCTCAGATATAACGACGTGGATGTGTGCTTCATCGACGACTTCATCAAAACCACGAAAACCAAAATGTTACCTACAAGACCGATGCCAATGAGAAACGGAGGCGCGTATTTAAATATGTTAAGTGAGATTTTATATTCCTGGTACTCAGTGTAATCTGCCATTGTCTGTTTGATTTCAAATTAATATAAACCTCACACAAAACACTGGAAAACCAGACTAAAAATTGATATTACTGTTCTAGTTTCAGAAATACTGGGCTTTTTTCAAAAATTATCCATTCTTATATTTTATTATTATTATTATTATTATTATTTAACATATTCTCTTTCTAAATGTTTTAAGTACGTAATCCATACCTCTGTATGACATTACTATCTTATACATATAACTCAAACATTGAAATCATATTTGGAAAAAAAAAAAAAACATCTTTGGGTTATCGAGCCGCAGTTTTTATAAATTAGTTTACATCGGTTTTCATTAAATAATAGCTTAATCTAAAACTAATTCATTTGGATCCCTTTTAAAATATCCAAATAAAGACAAAATATATACATAACATAACATTTATTTAGATATGGTTGTGTTTATGAATGTTTGTGTGTGTCTTTATGTGTGTGTGTGTGTGTGCGTGCGAGTGTATGCGTGTATATAAAGAATAAAAAATAATAATAATATCTGTCTGTCTGTTTTCTGTCTGTCTGTCCATCTATCTATCTATTTATCTATCTATCTATCTATCTATATATATATATGTTACATTTAATAAGTATGATGTTTGTTTTTCTGTTTATTTTATTCATTACCTGCTTTGCAAAATCACAGAAGTCATTGTATGGCGTTATTTGAAATATGCAGTATCAGATGGTGTTTTGTTTGAATACTAGTAAGTTTCTTTCAGTATGTATAATAATTACTTGTTTATTACTATTGGATAACTGTCACATTTATTCATAGTAAAATAGTTTTTAATATTGAACTGAAATATTTCTGTTTTGTGTATCTGAAAGACGTTTAACCAATATATCATACACTATTGCCGTATTCCTTGTATTTTCTAAAGTCAAAAATCGCTAATTATAAACAAGATTATTTCCAAGATAAAAGCTGCTCTCTCGAGAGAGAATTACTCCGCCCATCAGTTCAACCTACAGCTGCTGTCCATTTATTTACACTTAACAAACAACTAATATAAAGACATTCTATTCGACATCTTAGTTTATCCTTTATTATTCTGGTTGATCTAAGAAAGTGTTTTAGAGTATGAATGAGGGGTCCTGATTTGTAGAAAGGAGTCGAGAAAGCAGAGGTTAAACAACAAGAACAAACATAAAAACATCAGATAGAGAACTTGTTTGATATCTCCATTTCTCCACTGATTTTGGATATATATTTGGTCAACCATTTATAGTAAAATTTTGTAACAATAACATCACTAACCCGCAGCAAGAACGGACAGAAAACCTGTTTGATAACTGAGTTTTTCCATTTTTATTAAGGACGACTGAAGAACATTTGTGAAGAACTACAAAACTGGGAGTAATTTCGATATAAATTTGGTTTTCATTAACAAGAACAAGAACAACCGGTACATCATTACCGACAACAGAAACAGAATTGTGTGAGGTTAGCTTTTCAGTTAGTCTTCATTACTAACTAATACTGGAATTAAATTAAAATGAGTAAACCGCATTTAGTGATAAATCATTATAAATAAGAATATTTATGTTGTAAATTAGAAATATGTGTGAGATATCCGATTTTCCTGAATTATAGAGCTGCTGTCGCTAATTGGAAATCCGTTCATGTTGACATTAGGACTGGTGAATTGAGATAGTGCATGGAAAATATATTGATGTACACAAAGAACTGTATCAATTTCGTGTTATACTGCAGTACTTGACAACGATTTCGACAGCGGAGACAGTCTGAAATCTACAGTGTGCCGGTGACCCAGGGTGATACTGTATAATCTAAGGATTCAGTTAATTGTCTATTGTTTGCTTCAGATTTTCTATTTAGTCTAATTTATTGCATATTGACATACGCCTCTTGGTAGCATTCAACATATTCAAGTTTTACCTTTTAGACAGACCAAAAGGTTTTCTTTTAATAATAGTCGAGATAACAGATTTTATGGAACACACTAGATATAGATTTTATCAAGGATTATTTAGGAGATAATAGTTGCTATATATTATTGTTCATATTAACAATGATCAATAGGACTCTCTCTCTCTCTCTCTCTCTCTCTCTCTCTCTCTCTCTCTCTCTCTCTCTCTCTCTCTCTCTCTCATTTTCTTTGGATGTTCATTTATTTATTTATGTATATATATATTTAAAGATAAGTGCTCGGCATAAATACTTTACTTGAGTCAGCATTACTTAAAATATAACTTATATATATATTTCTTATTTTAACATTATATTTCTTTCAGAACCATATATCTTTTTCCTGACAGTTAATTTTAAGAGTTTCATCAGACTGTCGGACGTACATTTTTCTCTGGTTTTTTTTTTTTTTTTTTTTTTTTTTAAAATATGGTAAATTTCAAAGCTTCATAAATTTCTTGATAAATATCACAAAGAGATGAACTAGGTATCGCTAAAAAGTTCATTTCAGAATGTTTCCAATAATAATGATGATGATGATGATGATGATGATGATGATACTACTAATAATAATAACAATAAGTAAAAGAAAAAATTGAATCTTCAGTTAGAAAATCGATATCACATACCTAATTAAAGTGAATTGGTGAAACGTGAAGAAATAGTCTTAATATATATTTTTTTATACAAGTCATGTACTGTTACTTATTTAATTTTCTGTGCAGTCTTAATTAATAACTATCAGGAGAGTCAAACAAATAGTCAGGCGTTACTATTGTAGTATAGCTGATTACGTCATCTCGTACAAGCCGGATCTATTTGTTGTGAAGTTTCTTTCACCACCAGAAAAATACATAGGCCAGTTATTAAGACGTTCAAAAGTATACTTTAATCAACCTCGTAAGGAAAAAAAATAAAACAAATAACACAGGATCAGTCACATTATGAGTGCTTTTTTAAAAGAAAAAACAAGCTGCAGTCATTAATATATATATAACCAGAAGTGGAAGACATCTCGAAAGTGTCTGATCAAACACTTTGACAAACTAGCGAAATCTAACTTTTTGACAATACGATTCACTCTGCGTATAATTTGAAAGTGTAACTTTTTATTATCTACAAATCAGTGTAAACTAGACATGCTATTTCACATATTAAACTTTATATATAGGTATCTAAGTGTTAACATCAGACTGATACGCATATATTCATTGTGATATAGAAATACTCGATTTTCAAGGGTTATTGTTTATCATCTGTGGATTTTTTGTATTCTCCTTTAATTAGTAAACTTATGTTCTAGACCTTGATGAAACTTTATTATTAATATATAAATATTTTCAAAGCAAATATCAGAATAGGCTGAAATATAAATAATTCTAGAGATGAAGAAGATGATTATTAATATCATTTCTAGAAGACGACATTCGGTTTACGTACAAGTATTAAAATATTAGCTCACATTTGTTGATATACTCAAATGAAAAAAGAGTGTTAATAATGAAATGTACATAATCTTATTGTTGTCTACTGCATCAGCGTTTGTTTATTTAAATTAATGGAAATCTTGAATACAGTCTTTGATGAAGAAAACCGTGATGTTTGTTTTCAATATATATTTTAGTCGTAAAAAAGCCAACGCAACTATTTAATCAGTTTTAAGACGTTCCAGGTTTAAAAAAAAGTATATGTAAACAAAAATGAAAGTAACGATAATAATAATTATGAAATATTGGTTAAAGAATTGCATGGAAGTTGAATATTTACAGTTTTAATAACAGTTTCATCGGAGAAAATATAAATTTTGACTTACATTAGAAACCCCCCAAAAAACAACAACAACAACAACAAAAAAACCCCAACAAATTCAAAGGAAACAAATATTCCTAATTAAAATTATTAATTTGTGAGTGAAAACAGTTTAGTCCAAAAAATTAAATTGTTAATAGAGACCAAAAGACAAGGACTTTTATTTTTTCTGTTTTGAACAGAAGGCACTAATGTAAATTTTTCTGTTGATAAAAAAATCTTACATTCTTTTTCTCTGAAAGTAGTTTATTAGCGTTAATGTGTTTGTAAGTGTATTGAATCAATAAGATGTCATATAAAAAAAAAAAAATAATAAAAAAAAAAAAAAAGTATAATAATTTCAAATGTGTTGTTTTATTATTATTTTTTCAGCTATATTCAGTGTCAGAAGAGATTTTTTCAAAGGCATCAATTAGTTTGATTCGATTGCTGTCATGCGTTATAAATTATAAAAAAATAACAATAATAATAATTCAAATGTTTTATTTTATTATTATTTTTTGCATTATGCTAGAAGCCCGAAATCCTTTTATATTATGAGTACGTCGACCAAGTGATAAAAAAAAACAACATAAAATAAAGTTACAAAACGACAATTAATATAGCCAAATCAAATAATAATAATAATTTTAAAAAAATAACAATAATAATAATAATTTTGAATTTGTTATTTTATTATTATTTTTTATACTCTGCTAGAAGCCCAAGACCCTTTTACATTATGAATATGTAGGCTATAGACAGAACAGCCCACTTACAAATCTTTTACTTAATAAAATAAAATTTAAACACCTGTAGCAGAAAGGAAAAAAACAATAAAAAGAACCCCCGAAATCTTTTGTTTTTAAATCGACAAAATGACCATCAAAATAACAACAGCAAAATATTTATAATAATAATAATAATAATAATAATAATAATAATAATAATAATAATAATAACTTTAGCAATTACATACAAGATATGAAATATGGACAATCGGATTGCAGATGGAATTTCTTTGCACACATTATTTCACTGATACGTCATTTGTAAATGTAGCCAGCAGTAACGCGTTGTCACGGGATCAACGTCTTTACTTTAATTTCATCTGACGAAACGGAGGTGTACATAGACAAAAATGGTGAGAGACACTCCATAATGTGTGTGTACACCAGCGACATTGATGACAGCAGTACATCGTCGTCTCATGCTTCTAATGAGAACATTAATCTATCTTATCTTGGAGTAGATAATCGTGGTCTACCAGAATGTGGTTGATCTCGCATTTGCTCAGTTTGATGTACGCGTTATATATATATATATATATAAATATAAATCTAATGGCCGAAGTAATTGTTATTCTTATTATATATTGATCAGAACTCAATATTTTTTATTTTTTTTTGCAGAATATTTGAAGCGACTAAAAATCACGATAAATGAGAAATTAAGGGGAAAATCACAACAAAAAGAAGAAAAAGAAATAGAAGAAATAGAAGAAAAAGAAGAAGAAGAAGAACAACAAAATACAATGATAACTGTCTGGGTTATTTTATTAAATACATTTTATTACTAGCTAAAACAGGTATCCGTAAAATAAAAAATAAAAAAACGAAAAAAAAAAAAAAAGCCAGCAATAACTTGGTACTAATATAGTACATATATGAAAGACAAACATTAATAAAGAAGTGCTTTTGTTTGATTATTTTTTATTTACCATGAGTAACATATTAATAATTACATCTACAAACATAATCTTTAGAAGTTAATACAATGTACCTGTGTTTGATTGTTCAGTAACAAAAACTGTCCAATTTAAGTAATAGGTTCAGGGACACTAAACACAAATATCCAACATTATTATCATTTGAATATACTAAGAAATAGAAATCGATGTATACAAATATATTTTTATATTAAATAATTATATAAGACATATTTTATTGAAAACCTAAAAACAATAATTAGATGTATTATTGTCTTAAGTCATTTGATACAATATGCTAGTAATGCGTATTTCAGCAAAATAATTAAAAACGTCTGAACATAACTATTGATCTTGTTGTCTGGATGCTGAAACTATGAGCTCATTTTGATTTTGTTAATATAGTCAGGAGAGACAACACTAGGCAATAACCAGTTTGTCTATAACATTAGATTTTGTCTCCCTTCGTTCGCAGAAAAACGTATTTTATTTAAAACGTCTGACATTTTAATATATAGTTAAAAACAGGAAAGCAGCTATCGATAAGCAATTTTCTGATATTTTTGAATAATTTGTACGCAAGAAGAATATTTTAAAATCAATTGTGAATTGGAAAGATTTTGCGATCTAGTTTTTTTCATTTGCAATATCGAGAATGGAACCTTCATCATAAGGTAGTTTCTTTTAGTTTTTTATTTGTTTATATGTATGTATATATGACGACAGACCGATTTTTGTCTCACTTAGCTGGGCCCTTAACCAGAGAAAATTGGTACTAACTTCCTTATTAAAGCACGGATCTCATTTCAGGTTATATCTGTTTCTTGAATTCGCTGGTAGATATATATATATTTTTTTACTTATTGTGATATTTTGTATTGTTGTGCAGTTAAGGTACACTTCTCGAAAATGTCGGTAACATACTGATTATTTATACAGACAAAATAGAAGTCCGAAATATACTCATTATAATATAGACCGGTGTGTTTTGAAAAAGAGAAGACACTGAGGGAAAACTTGGGACTGTGGAGTTGACAGCCATTATTAGGGGACTGTTTTGGTAACTATTTTACGTTATATTTTGTTTAAGTCTGAAGCAGTAAGTAATAAATTGTTAAAAACACTTTGGATTGTTGTGAGTTCCGATGAAAACAATATTAACTAGAAGAAAACCTAAAACTAAAACAATAATTTAATTACGCCGTATTTCTAAATTCTTTGTTTATTACATAAAAACAGCCTAATTACCATATTACTCAGAAATTAATCATTTTTATTATGAGTGTTATTTCTGCTTTAAGTTTTGTTTCTAAAATGAGGTAAAATTTATCTTTTTCTAATGATATAATATTTTAGCTTGGTGCTTCTTAAAATTGTTTAAATATTTATGTGTACTTTTAACATGTGTGTGTGTGTGTGTTTGTTTGTGTGTGTGTGTGTGTGTGTGTGTGTGTGTGTGTGTGTGTGTGTGTATGTATCTATATCTAATGTTTTCTACCGAATGGCGTCTTACGGAAGCAATATTAATTAATACGATTCTGGTATTTACATCCATGCCTGTAGTATAAATCAGCTATGGATATGTGAAAATAAAATAACTTTGTATGGAGTTCATCTCTTTTTATACAAATGAAGTAAGTTAGATCACACTTTTACTATAATAAAAGACTTGTAACTCCTTAGCATACATTTATGACCGAAAACGTGATAAAATACATAGTAATTAAAAAAAATCTAAATAAAGCAAAATAATAACAAAAAAACAACAACAAAAAACAACAACAAAAAACCGCACCCCTCCGAAAAATAAAAAAATACCCAATAACAACATTTTTGCTGTAGCGGAGAATATACTAAATATAATAAGCAAGCCAGCAGAATAACAAATAAAATTAAAAAGGTATGTTATGATCTCAAAAACCGTTCAAAATAAACAAACGAACAACCACTAACAACAAGTATCTGAGTTTTTAGTGGACACTGATTTAATACAAAAATTTGACTACGTAACATGATCGTAAAAAGGTCAAGACTACATTTGCACATTTCCATCCAAGAATATATCAAACTGGATAATTCAGAAATCGTCTATTGCTATCATTATTATTATTATTATTATTATTATTATTGTTATTATTATTTCAGTAATAAGATTATCAATATAGCAAATAAAGAATAACATACAATGATTTTTTTGTTTATTTTGACGACTTTATTTAATTAAAACAGTCGATTTGCAGCGACACATCTGTGAAAAACTATTTAAAAACACTGAATGCCTAGACGCTTAGGATTGGTGAAAAGAAAATAAGAAAGATTTGTAAATCGTTTATGTTAGATTCTAATTTACAACCAGGTCATAAATTACTCGGAATAAATATTAATTTTAGATGCATATGTTGCTCCAAATGAAAAAATCACATTAAAGTAAACAAAAATATATAAATAATAAATAAAAAAATAATAACAACAGCATTAGTGTATAATAAATAAATAAATACCTAAAGGAAATAATATTAACAATAACACGTAGCAGACCGATACACTGAAATTTTTATCAGGTAAACAATCTTTGAATAATTTCGACATTTAGGATGTTCTATGAAATATGTCATCTAGACTTTCAGTAAAAGAAAAACTTCGAAATGAGAAATTGAGAAACAGAAAGTGTTGGACAAGAAGTATATATTAAAAACACTATATCATTTCTCGTCATCGAGAGCAATTATAATAAACAGAAAATCTGAAAAGATCACTATCTGTAAGTTATTTACATGAAGTTAACGCAGTGACTTTATGTTTTTTCTTTGAAAGGTCCATCGTCAGTATTAGTAAAGAGGTTATAAATATTCTAATAATGATTAATAAAAGACAGACAATTAAGTGAAGGTTTATATTACACAGTATGATTCTGCGTCATTGGCACACTGTAGATCTCAGAACGTCTCCGCTTACGACTACAAAACAAAGTCCTCATTTCTTGTCGAAATCGTTGTCCAGTACTGCAGTATAACACAAAATTGATACAGTTGTTTGTGTACATCAACATATTGACCAGGCACCATCTAAGTTGTTCTTGTGCCTCGGCCGAAACATTTTCGACTTCTTTTTGAAAAATATTGCCATATATGACTATTATACAAATAGGAGTTGTACAAATTACGTACGTCGAACTTACGAGAAGCAACATGAATGTGATGGATGAGTTCTGATTTCGTCGAACTGATGCAGATCTGTTCTGAACGTTGGTTCCATTGGACGTGTCATTCTGCAAAATCTGTCGATTTCCAGAAACAATTTTGTATATGATTAAAATGTTACATACGATGAGAATGAACGAAGGTAAGAAACTATATACAGGAAAATCTATCCACGGCCAAACTGTGATTTCAAATTCGTAGTACTCATCTGTAAGATAATCACAATAATATATATATGTCTCATTTCCGTCGGTTTCTTCAAAGTCGCCAAGTCCAAAAATGTAATGTCCTGGCAAAACGGCCATTATTAAAATTATGGACACAATTATAGCAATAGTTACAGGCTTTGTACATATCGTTCTTACTTTATGTGGAAACCAGACAGACAAACATCTTTCCAACGTCACCGACACCAACATCCACGCTGACATGTACGCCGTCGAACAGATCGCCCATGTCAGCAGCTTGCATGCAGTCGGGCTGTATGATGTGATGTCGTAATTAACTAGATATTTTAACCAGAGTTTTAACAAGCCAGTACAGAGAACGAGACTGTCGAAGACAGCCAGACATCTCAAATACAGCGACATTGTCGTTTTGCGCATTGATGATGACCATGACAAAACAATGAACGCTAAAGTGTTACCCACCAGTCCTAGTGTCAGCATGAACGGCGGAACGTATTTCCAAATAGCAACAGCAGCTTTGTATTCAGGATAATCGGATAACTCAGACATGGTTCTTTAATCAAACTATTGGTAATTTAAGTTGTTTATTCTTTCCAGTTTAAGGAATTCAGTCCAAAAATCTAAATTCACACAATTCTATTTCGTTCGAGGTTATTGTGCAGCGCTTGTTGTTGTTGTTCTTGTTAATGTCAACCAAACGTATATCGAAATTACTGTATCTGTTATGTAGTTTAAAACATGTCCTTTTGTCGTCCTTAAGAAGTATCAAACAGTTTTCCTATCCGTTCTTGTTGCTGGGGCTGCTGGTGTTGTTACAAATACATATCAAAATTCTCGCTCTGTTGTTGTTGTTCTTACTGTCAAATCTCAAATTAATATTTACAGATCACAACAGCGTGTTTTATAGTATTAGAAACATGAGAAATGGACGAGAAGAACAATGCAAACATTTCAAATGTCGAATAGAAACTGTTTTTCTCATCGGTTCGTTAAGTTTAACCAATAGGAGTGCACTGTATTGATTTAATGGGCGGAGCATTTTTACGTATTATAGGTGACCCGTAAATACGTAAATATAAATATATATATATATAGAGAGAGAGATATAGATATACACACACACACACACATACAGACATACACATATGTCTATCTGTCTATCTATGTATCTATTTATCTGTGTGTTTAGAATCTATAAAGATAAGGTTAAGTCTTACTGATAAAATGTGTATATATATATATATATATATGCATATAATTTGAAACATATTTGCACAACTTTTTTAAGCAAATATTTCGTTATTTGGTTAATCTTAAAACTGTATCACTTTAAAGTGTTATTAATTAAACGGATATAGATTAATTTATAAAGGAAATTATGTTTTGTATTCCAGAGAGTGTTACGGTATTGATTTTATTCTTCGATGCAAATAACTATCTGCACTATCTAATCAGAGTAGAAGTATAAGGTGTGAAAATGTGAGGTAATATCTTTAAATACGTTTGAGAGTATGCCTGTGTGCGTGCGTGGGTGCGTCGTTTCGTACGTGGGTGCGTCGTTTCATACGTGTGCTTATGTTCTGAATGGTGTTTCTGCTGGACTTGTCATTTTTCAGAACCTGTCGATTACTGGTAACAATGTCATGATCTACTAGTCGTACTAACCACACTCTAAGCAAACCGGTATTGGATAAACCAAACTATCAGAGAATGCCAGGAATCTTAGATATAACGAGGCTGATGTGTGCTTCATCGACAACTGCACAAAAAAAGAAACGAAAACCAGAATATAATCTACAAAACCGATGCCAATGAGAAACGGAGTCCCATATTTAAAGAAATTATTTGAAATTTCATGTTCCTCATAGTCAGTGGAATCTGCCATAGTCTTTTTGATTTGAAATCAATAACACAACTTAATAATTATTATTATTTCTTCTTTGTTTTTTTTTAGATAAATTATATATCGTTGTTTAGACCTATTTTATATAAAATTTGTCCAAGAGTTCCCAAATTCCATGATATTTATTATTATTATTGTTTTTTATATATATATATATTATTATTATTATTATTATTATTATTATTATTATTATTATTATTTTCCAGGTACTTGGCTATTTGCCGATCGCCAGAAAGAAGGGTGACCATTAAGAACTCAAAAATAGCGATTGCCATCACTTGGCTGATTGCGTTGGCAATTCCTGTTCCATGGGCTGTTTATTACTCGGAATTCGAGCGAAAGACGCCGCTGCAGGCTGTGAAAATATGTCACCAATTATGGCCAAACTTCGAGTTTCAGAAAGCCTATTTTGTTACCGCCATTTTCTTCGGCTGCTACATCTTGCCGCTGTTTATTGTTCTCGTCTAACAGCAGCATACATCCAGTTATTTATTGTTTCTTCAGCAAAAACTTTAGATGCGGCTTCGCTTCCATGCTGCATTGCGTGACTCGACGCAGAGAAAGGCACATGTCAGCGGGTTATTCCAGCACAACAAAATATATGATGATCGAATACGTCAACGGCCACGTGACCATAACTTTCAAGAAAGATAACCGAGAAGAAAGTTCTTCAACAATATAACATGAGGGTCACGTGACCGTAATTTTTAAGAACGATAATCAAGGAAAGGCTCTCCAACTCTAATGTGAAAACAACACTTAGACCCAGTGGTGTGACAGAAGCTGGAGGTTTTGACTTTGACAAGTGTGCTAAAATTGACCCTGAACTATTTGTCCAAGCTGACGGTTTCAACAACGAATAGCGCACATGAAACGTTATCTGATGGAAGCACGAAAAAACTGGCTCATATCCACATCAAAGCTGACAGAGAAGACAATTCAAAATTGTTGTATAAAAAAAAAAAAAAAATCAATACCAATTTAACTCCTTACAATTCTGAACCTTTTAATTAATGACTTTTAAACCCTCTTTTGTGAGAAAACGTAATCAATCTTTTTCATGATATTTGTTTTATTATTATTATAATCTATGTGTAATATTCCCTGTTTCTAATTTTTGATTTAGGATAGACTGCCTTTATGTTTTGCGAATCTCCAAAGAATTCTTGCTACAAATCAACAAGATCAGTTAATAAGTTAATATTAAAAAGGGTTGAAGTGTCAGCTGATTTTATTCGTTTTATTTATGCTAAGAAATTCGTCGTTGACTGTATCTCAGAAAAACCCCAAAGAAGGATCATTTCACTTCAGATCACCCACTGGATGAAACCCCACCCCAACCCAACCCCACAGATTACCAAAGTTGAAATTGACATATCTCTGAAACTTACTCCGCCCGTCGGTTCAACATACAGCTGTCCATTTATTTACACTTAATAAACAAATAATACAAATACATTCTATTCGACATTTTAGTTTATACATTATATTCTGGTCGATCTAGGAAAGCTTTTTCAGTATCAATGAGTGGTCGTGATTTGTCGAAATGACTCGTGGAAGCAGACTCTAAACAACAAGAAAAAAATAACAACATCAGATGGAGAACTTGTCTGATATTTCCATTTTCCACTGATTTTGCATATATATTTGGTCCAAAATTTATGATAACATTTGTAACAATAACAGCAATAGCCGCAGCAACAAGAACGGACAGAAAACCTGTTTGATAACTGAGTTTCTCCATTTTCATTAAGGACCACTAAGGAACATTTCTTAAACTTGAATCCTGAGACTAATTTCGATATAAATTTGGTTTGCCTTAGCAAAAAAAACAACAACAACAACGGAAACCGCTGCACAGTTACCGCCGCCGACAAGAGAAACAGAACCGTTTCAGTTTAGATTTTCAGTTATTCTTCGTTCCTAACTATTACTGAATTTATTACTGCATATAGTGACTAATAATTATAAATAAAAATATTTATATTCTACACTGGAAATATGACTGAGTTATCCGTTCATGCTGACATTAGGACTGCTGGGTAACACTTTAGCGTTCATTGTTTTGTCATGATCATCATCAATGCGAGAAACGACAATGTCGCTGTATTTGAGGTGTCTGGCTGTCTTCGACAGTCTCGTTCTCTGTACTGGCTTGTTAAGACGCTGGTTAAAATATCTACTTAACTACGACATCAGAGCATACGGTGTAACTTTTTATTATCTACAAATCAGTGTAAACTAGACATGCTATTTCACATATTAAACATATATAGGTATCTAAGTGTTAACATCAGACTGATACGCATATATTCATTGTGATATAGAAATACTCGACTTTCAAGGGTTATTGTTTATCATCTGTGGATTTTTTGTATTCTCCTTTAATTAGTAAACATATGTTCTAGACCTTGATGAAACTTTATTATTAATATATAAATATTTTCAAAGCAAATATCAGAATAGGCTGAAATATAAATAATTCTAGAGATGAAGAAGATGATTATTAATATCATTTCCAGAAGACGACATTCGGTTTACGTACAAGTATTAAAATATTAGCTCACATTTGTTGATATACTCAAATGGAAAAAGAGTGTTAATAATGAAATGTGCATAATCTTATTGTTGTCTACTGTATCAGTGTTTATTTATTTAAACTAATCGAAATCGTGTATACAGTTTGTTTTCAATATATATTTTAGTCGTAAAAAAGCCAACGTAATTATTTAATAAGTTTTAATATCTTCCAAATAAAATTAAAAAAAACAAAAAATCAAATGAAAGTAATGATGATAATAGTTATAAAATATTGGATAATGAACTGCATGGAAGATGAATATTTACAGTTTTAATAACTATTTCTTCGGACTAAATATAAATTTTGACTTACATCAGAAAGAAAAAAAAATAATCAAAATAAAATAAAAAAATTCAAAGGAAACAAATATTCCTAATTAAAATTATTAATTTGTGAGTGAAAACAGTTTAGTCCAAAAATAAAATTGTTAACAGAGACCAAAAGACAAGGACTTTTATTTTTTCTGTCTTGAACAGAAGGCACTAATGTAAAAGATTAAAATTCTTGAAGAGTGTCATTTTTTCATTTACTATACTTTTTTCCTTTTAATTGATTTCGAACTTCTAACAATCAGAGACTCAAGGTCATAATTAATAGAATCTGGATATTAAAGAAACTTTCTGTTAACTCGTCAACTAATGTCGGTTGTTTAGATTTAAAAAATAAAAAATAAATATAAAATAAAACATTATTTATCATGAAACAGGTATGAGAAAAAAATGTCGGTGTCCAGGGCTAATGAGACTAAAAAGCTGAAATTTAACAGCATGTTTGCAGGAGAAACAAAAATGTGATTTCTTGTTTCTGTATTCAGTGAAATGAGAATGTCACTGAAATTTTACTGCCGATAAAAAATCTTACGCTTTTTATTATTTTTTGAAAGTAGTTTATTAGCGTTAATGTGTTTATAAGAGTATGGAATTAATTATGATGCTTATATACAAAATACATAACTATGTTCCAACTATATTCAAATGTCAGAGGAGTTTTTTTGATGTCATCACTTAGTTTGTTTCGATTGCTGCCATCCGTTATAAATTAAAATAAAAAAATACTAAAAAAAAAAAAAAAAAAAATAACAATAATAATAATAATTTTAAATTTGTTATTTTATTATTATTTTTTATACTATTCTAGAAGCCCGAGACTCTTTTATATTATGAATATGTAGGCTATAGACAGAACAGCCCACTTACAAATCCATCACTCTTTATTGCAGTAGCAATAATAAAAAAAAAAAACAATAACAAAAAATAAATAAAAAATAAATCGACAAAACGACCATTAAGATAACAACTGCAAAATAAATAAACCCAACAGTAACACGTTGTCACGGTGTCAACATCGTTACTATAACGGAGATGTACATCTACCAAAATGGAGAGAGAGGCTCAATAATGTGTGTGTGTGTGTGTGTGTGTGTGTGTGTGTGTGTGTGTGTGTGTGTGTGTGCGTGCACCAGCGGCATTGATGACAGCAATACATCGTCGTGTCATGATTCTAATGAGAACATTAATCTATCTTATCTTGGAGTAGATAATCGTGGTCTATCAGTACGTGGTCGATCTCGCACTTCCCCTGTTTGATGTTCGCGTTATAGATATATATATCTAAATCTAATGGCCGAAGTAATTGTTATTCTTATTATATATTGATCAGAACTCAATATTTTATTTTTTATAATTTTTTTGTAGAATGTTTGAAGCAGAATAAAAATCACGATAAATGAGAAATTAAGGGGAAAATCACAACAACAAAAAGAAGAAAAAGAAATAGAAGAAAAAGAAGAAGAAGAAGAACAAAATACAATGATAACAGTCTGGGTTATTTTATTAAATACATTTTATTACTAGCTAAAACAGGTATCCGTAAAAAAAAAAAAAAAAAATAAAAAAAAAAAAAAAAAAAAAAAAAGCCAGCAATAACTTGGTACTAATATAGTACATATATGAAAGACAAACATAAATAAAGAAGTGCTTTTGTTTGATTATTTTTTATTTACCATGAGTAATATATTAATAATTACATCTACAAACATAATCTTTAGAAGTTAATACAATGTACCTGTGTTTGATTGTTCAGTAACAAAAACTGTCCAATTTAAGTAATAGGTTCAGGGACACTAAACACAAATATCCAACATTATTATCATTTGAATATACTAAGAAATAGAAATAGATGTATACAAATATATTTTTATATTAAATAATTATATAAGACATATTTTATTGAAAATCTAAAAACAATAATTAGATGTATTATTGTCTTAAGTCATTTGATACAATATGCTAGTAATGCGTATTTCAGTAAAATAATTAAAAACGTCTGAACATAACTATTGATCTTGTTGTCTGGATGCTGAAACTATGAGCTTATTTTGCTTTTGTTAATATAGACAGGAGAGACAACACTAGGCAATATTCAGTTTGTCTATAACATTAGATTTTGTCTCCCTTCGTTCGCAGAAAAACATATTTTATTTAAAACGTCTGACATTTTAATATATAGTTACATACAGGAAAGCAGCTATCGAAAAGCAATTTTCTGATATTTTTGAATAACTTGTACGCAAGAAGAATATTTTTAAATCAATTGTGAATTGGAAAGATTTTGCGATCTAGTTTTTTTCATTTGCAATATCGAGAATGGAACCTTCATCATAAGGTAGTTTCTTTTAGTTTTTTATTTGTTTATATGTATGTATATATGACGACAGACCGATTTTTGTCTCACCTAGTTGGACCTTAACCAGAGAAAATTGGTACTAACTTCCTTATTAAAGCACGGATGTCATTTCAGGTTATATCTGCTTCTTGAATTCGCTGGTAAATATATATATAAATATATATTTTTTACTTATTATGATATTTTGTATTGTTGTGCAGTTAAGGTACACTTCTCGAAAATGTCGGTAACATACTGATTATTTATACAGACAAAATAGAAGTCCGAGATATACTCATTATAATATAGACCGGTGTGTTTTGAAAAAGAGAAGACACTGAGGGAAAACTTGGGACTGTGGAGTTGACGGCCATTATTAGGGGACTGTTTTGGTAACTATATTTTACGTTATATTTGTTTAAGTCTGAAGCAGTAAGTAATAAATTGTTAAAAACACTTTGGATTGTTGTGCGTTCCGATGAAAACAATATTAACTAGAAGAAAACCTGAAACTAAAACAATAATTTAATTACGCCGTATTTCTAAATTCTTTGTTTATTACATAAAAACAGCCTAATTACCATATTACTCAGAAATTAATCATTTTTATTATGAGTGTTATTTCTGCTTTAAGTTTTGTTTCTAAAATGAGGTAAAATTTATCTTTTTCTAATGATATAATATTTTAGCTTGGTGCTTCTTAAAATTGTTTAAATATGTATGTGTACTTTTAACATGTGTGTGTGTGTTTGTCTGTGTGTGTGTGTGTGTGTGTGTGTGTGTGTGTGTGTGTGTGTATATCTAATGTTTTCTACCGTCTTACGTAAGCAATATTAATTAATTCGATTCTGGTATTTACATCCAGGCTTGTAGTGTAAGTCAGCTATGGACAGGTGAAAAATAAAATAACTTTGTATGTAGTTCATCTCTTTGTATACAAATCAAGTAAGTTAGATCACACTTTTACTTATAAAAGACATGTAACTCCTTAGCATACATATATGACCGAAAACGTGATAAAATACATAGTAATTAAAAAAAATCAAAACAAAGCAAAATAATAACAACCTGCCCCCCAAAAAATAAAATAAAAATAAAAACGCACCCCTTCGAAAAATAAAAAAAACCCAATAACAACATTTTTGCTGTAGCGGAGAATATACTAAATATAATAAGCAAGCCAGCAGAATAACAAATAAAATTAAAAAGGTATGTTATGATCTCAAAAACTGTTCAAAATAAACAAACGAACAACCACTAACAACAAGTATCTGGGTTTTTAGTGGACACTGATTTAATACAAAAATTTGACTACGTAACATGATCGTAAAAAGGTCAAGACTAAATTTGTACATTTCCATCCAAGAATATATCAAACTGGATAATTCAGAAATCGTCTATTGCTATCATTATTATTATTATTATTATTATTATTATTATTTTATTATTATTATTTCAATAACAAGATTATCAATATAGCAAATAACGAATAACATACAATGATTTTTTTGTTTATTTTGACGACTTTATTTAATTAAAACAGTTGATTTGCAACGACACGTCTGTGAAAAGCTATTTAAAAACACTGAATGCCTAGACGCTTAGGATTGGTGAAAAGAAAATAAGAAAGATTTGTAAATCGTTTATGTTACATTCTAATTTACAGCCACGTCATAAATTACTCGGAATAAATATTAATTTTAGATGCATATGTTGCTCCAAATGAAAAAATCACATTAAATAAAAAAAAATATATAAATAATAAATAAAAAAATAATAACAACAGCATTAGTGTATAATAAATAAATAAATACCTAAAGGAAATAATATTAACAATAACACGTAGCAGACCGATACACTAAAATTTTTATCAGGTAAACAATCTTTGAATAATTTCGACATTTAGGATGTTCTATGAAATATGTCATCTAGACCATCAGTAAAAGAAAAACTTCGAAATGAGAAATTGAGAAACAGAAAGTGTTGGACAAGAAGTATATATTAAAAAACACTATATCATTTCTCGTCATCGAGAGCAATTATAATAAACAGAAAATCTGAAAAATCACTATCTGTAAGTTATTTACATGAAGTTAACGCAGTGACTTTATGTTTTTTCTTTGAAAGGTCCATCGTCAGTATTAGTAAAGAGGTTATAAATATTCTAATAATGATTAATAAAAGACAGACAATTAAGTGAAGGTTTATATTACACAGTATGATTCTGCGTCATTGGCACACTGTAGATCTCAGAACGTCTCCGCTTACGACTACAAAACAAAGTCCTCATTTCTTGTCGAAATCGTTGTCCAGTACTGCAGTATAACACAAAATTGATACAGTTGTTTGTGTACATCAACATATTGACCAGACACCATCTAATATTTTTTAGTGCCTCGTCCCGAACATTTTCGAATTCTTTTTCAAAAATATTGATATATATGAATGTTACACAAACAGGAGTTGTACAAATTATGTACGTCGCACTTACTAAAAGCAGCATGAATGTGATGGATGAGTTCTGATTTCGTCGAACTGATGCAGATCTGTTCTGAATATTGTTTCCGTTGTACGTGTCATTCTGCAAAATCTGTCGATTACCAGAAACAATTTTATATATGATTAAAATGTTACATACTGTAAGAATAAAGGAAGGAAAGACATTATAGACACAAAAATCTATCCATTGCCAAACAGTAATTTCAAATTCGTAGTACTCGTCTGTAAGATAATCACAATGAAGAATATATGTCTCATTTCCTTCGGTTTCTTCAAAGTCGCCAAGTCCAAAATGTAAT
>CM022669.1:12632671-12690171 GCA_012295275.1 Chrysomallon squamiferum
TAGATATATATATCTAAATGTAATGGCCGAAGTAATTGTTATTCTTATTATATATTGATCAGAACTCAATATTTTATTTTTTTAATTTTTTTTGTAGAATGTTTGAAGCAGAATAAAAATCACGATAAATGAGAAATTAAGGGGAAAATCACAACAACAAAAAGAAGAAAAAGAAATAGAAGAAAAAGAAGAAGAAGAAGAACAAAATACAATGATAACAGTCTGGGTTATTTTATTAAATACATTTTATTACTAGCTAAAACAGGTTTCCGTAAAAAAAAAAAATAAAAAAACGAAAAAAAAAAAAAAAAAGCCAGCAATAACTTGGTACTAATATAGTACATATATGAAAGACAAACATAAATAAAGAAGTGCTTTTGTTTGATTATTTTTTATTTACCATGAGTAATATATTAATAATTACATCTACAAACATAATCTTTAGAAGTTAATACAATGTACCTGTGTTTGATTGTTCAGTAACAAAAACTGTCCAATTTAAGTAATAGGTTCAGGGACACTAAACACAAATATCCAACATTATTATCATTTGAATATACTAAGAAATAGAAATAGATGTATACAAATATATTTTTATATTAAATAATTATATAAGACATATTTTATTGAAAATCTAAAAACAATAATTAGATGTATTATTGTCTTAAGTCATTTGATACAATATGCTAGTAATGCGTATTTCAGTAAAATAATTAAAAACGTCTGAACATAACTATTGATCTTGTTGTCTGGATGCTGAAACTATGAGCTTATTTTGCTTTTGTTAATATAGACAGGAGAGACAACACTAGGCAATATTCAGTTTGTCTATAACATTAGATTTTGTCTCCCTTCGTTCGCAGAAAAACATATTTTATTTAAAACGTCTGACATTTTAATATATAGTTACATACAGGAAAGCAGCTATCGAAAAGGAATTTTCTGATATTTTTGAATAACTTGTACGCAAGAAGAATATTTTTAAATCAATTGTGAATTGGAAAGATTTTGCGATCTAGTTTTTTTCATTTGCAATATCGAGAATGGAACCTTCATCATAAGGTAGTTTCTTTTAGTTTTTTTTATTTGTTTATATATATGTATATATGATGACAGACCGATTTTTGTCTCACCTAGTTGGGCCCTTAACCAGAGAAAATTGGTACTAACTTCCTTATTAAAGCACGGATGTCATTTCAGGTTATATCTGTTTCTTGAATTAGCGGGTAGATATATATATATTTTTTTACTTATTGTGATATTTTGTATTGTTGTGTAGTTAAGGTACACTTCTCGAAAATGTCGGTAACATACTGATTATTCATACAGACAAAATAGAAGTCCGAGATATACTCATTATAATATAGACCGGTGTGTTTTGAAAAAGAGAAGACACTGAGGGAAAACTTGGGACTGTGGAGTTGATAGCCATTATTAGGGGACTGTTTTGGTAACTATTTTACATTATATTTTGTTTAAGTCTGAAGCAGTAAGTAATAAATTGTTAAAAACACTTTGGATTGTTGTGCGTTCCGATGAAAACAATATTAACTAGAAGAAAAACTGAAACTAAAACAATAATTTAATTACGCCGTATTTCTAAAATTCTTTGTTTATTACATAAAAACAGCCTAATTACCATATTACTCAGAAATTAATCATTTTTATTATGAGTGTTATTTCTGCTTTAAGTTTTGTTTCTAAAATGAGGTAAAATTTATCTTTTTCTAATGATATAATATTTTAGCTTGGTGCTTCTTAAAATTGTTTAAATATTTATGTGTACTTTTAATGTGTGTGTGTGTGTGTGTGTGTGTGTGTGTGTATGTGTGTGTATATCTAATGTTTTCTACCGTCTTACGTAAGCAATATTAATTAATTCGATTCTGGTATTTACATCAAGGCTTGTAGTGTAAGTCAGCTATGGACAGGTGAAAATAAAATAACTTTGTATGTAGTTCATCTCTTTGTATACAAATCAAGTAAGTTAGATCACACTTTTACTTATAAAAGACATGTAACTCCTTAGCATACATATATGACCGAAAACGTGATAAAATACATAGTAATTAAAAAAAATCAAAACAAAGCAAAATAATAACAACCTGCCCCCAAAAAATAAAATAAAAATAAAAACGCACCCCTTCGAAAAATAAAAAAAAACCAATAACAACATTTTTGCTGTAGCGGAGAATATACTAAATATAATAAGCAAGCCAGCAGAATAACAAATAAAATTAAAAAGGTATGTTATGATCTCAAAAACTGTTCAAAATAAACAAACGAACAACCACTAACAACAAGTATCTGGGTTTTTAGTGGACACTGACTTAATACAAAAATTTGACTACGTAACATGATCGTAAAAAGGTCAAGACTAAATTTGTACATTTCCATCCAAGAATATATCAAACTGGATAATTCAATAATCGTCTATTGCTATCATTATTATTATTATTATTATTATTATTATTATTATTTTATTATTATTATTTCAATAACAAGATTATCAATATAGCAAATAACGAATAACATACAATGATTTTTTTGTTTATTTTGACGACTTTATTTAATTAAAACAGTTGATTTGCAACGACACGTCTGTGAAAAGCTATTTAAAAACACTGAATGCCTAGACGCTTAGGATTGGTGAAAAGAAAATAAGAAAGATTTGTAAATCGTTTATGTTACATTCTACTTTACAGCCAGGTCATAAATTACTCGGAATAAATATTAATTTTAGATGCATATGTTGCTCAAAATGAAAAAATCACATTAAATTAAAAAAAATATATAAATAATAAATAAAAAAATATTAACAACAGCATTAGTGTATAATAAATAAATAAATACCTAAAGGAAATAATATTAACAATAACACGTAGCAGACCGATACACTCAAATTTGTATCAGGTAAACAATCTTTGAATAATTTCGACATTTAGGATGTTCTATGAAATATGTCATCTAGACCATCAGTAAAAGAAAAACTTCGAAGTGAGAAATTGAGAAACAGAAAGTATTGGAGAAGAAGTATACGTTAAACAACACTATATCATTTCTCGTCATCGAGAGCAATTATAATAAACAGAAAATCTGAAAAAATCACTATCTGTAAGTTATTTACATGAAGTTAACGCAGTGACTTTATGTTTTTTCTTTGAAACGTCCATCGTCAGTATTAGTAAAGAGGTTATAAATATTCTAATAATGATTAATAAAAGACAGACAATTAAGTGAAGGTTTATATTACAAAGTATGACTCTGGGTCACCGGCACACTGTAGATCTCAGAACGTCTCCGCTTACGACTACAAAACAAAGTCCTCAGTTCTTGTCGAAATCGTTGTCCAGTACTGCAGTATAACACGAAATTGATACAGTTGTTTGAGTACATCAAAATACTGGCCAAGGACCAACTAAATTCGTCAAGTGCCTCGTCCCGAACATTTTCGAAATATTTTTTAAAAATATTGCCATATATGACTATTATACAAATAGGAGTTGTACAAATTACGTACGTCGAACTTACGAGAAGCAACATGAATGTGATTGATGAGTTCTGATTTCGTCGAACTGATGCAGATCTGTTCTGAACGTTGGTTCCATTGGACGTGTCATTCTGCAAAATCTGTCGATTTCCAGAAACAATTTTGTATATGATTAAAATGTTACATACGATGAGAATGAACGAAGGTAAGAAACTATATACAGGAAAATCTATCCACGGCCAAACTGTGATTTCAAATTCGTAGTACTCGTCTGTAAGATAATCACAATAATATATATATGTCTCATTTCCGTCGGTTTCTTCAAAGTCGCCAAGTCCAAAAATGTAATGTCCTGGCAAAACGGCCATTATTAAAATTATGGACACAATTATAGCAATAGTTACAGGCTTTGTACATATCATTCTTACTTTATGTGGAAACCAGACAGACAAACATCTTTCCAACGTCACCGCCACCAACATCCACGCTGACGTGTACGCCGTCGAACAGATCGCCCATGTCAGCAGCTTGCATGCAGTCGGGCTGTATGATGTGATGTCGTAATTAACTAGATATTTTAACCAGAGTTTTAACAAGCCAGTACAGAGAACGAGACTGTCGAAGACAGCCAGACATCTCAAATACAGCGACATTGTCGTTTTGCGCATTGATGATGACCATGACAAAACAATGAACGCTAAAGTGTTACCCACCAGTCCTAGTGTCAGCATGAACGGCGGAACGTATTTCCAAATAGCGACAGCAGCTTTGTATTCAGGATAATCGGATAACTCAGACATGGTTCTTTAATCAAAGTATTGGTAATTGGTAATTCTTTCCAGTTTAAGGAATTCAGTCCAAAAATCTAAATTCACACCATTCTATTTCGTTGGAGGTTATTGTGCAGCGCTTGTTGTTGTTGTTCTTGTTAATGTCAACCAAACGTATATCGAAATTACTGTATCTGTTATGTAGTTTAAAACATATCCTTTTGTCGTCCTTAAGAAGTATCAAACAGTTTTCCTATCCGTTCTTCTTGCTGGGGCTGCTGATGTTGTTACAAATACATATCAAAATTCTCGCTCTGTTGTTGTTGTTCTTACTGTCAAATCTCAAATTAATATTTACAGATCACAACAGCGTGTTTTATAGTATTAGAAACATTAGAAATGGACGAGAAGAACAATGCAAACATTTCAAATGTCGAATAGAAACTGTTTTTCTCATCGGTTCGTTAAGTTTAACCAATAGGAGTGCACTGTATTGATTTAATGGGCGGAGCAGTTTTACGTATTATAGGTGACCCGTAAATACGTAAATATAAATATATATATAGAGAGATATAGATATATGCACACACACACATACAGACACACACATATCTCTCTATCTGTCTGTCTGTCTGTCTATCTATCTATCTATCTATCTATCTATCTATCTATCTATCTATCTATCTATCTATCTATCTATCTATCTATCTATCTGTGTGTTTAGAATCTACAAAGATAAGGTTAAGTCTTATTGATAAAATGTGTGTATATATATATATATATATATGCATATAATTTGAAACATATTTGCACAACTTTTTTAAGCAAATATTTCGTTACGTGGATAATTTACGTTTATTTTGTTAATCTTAAAACTGTATCACTTTAAAGTGTTATTAATTGAACGGATAGAGATTAATTTATAAAGGAAATTATGTTTTGTATTCCAGAGAGTGTTACGGTATTGATTTTATTCTTCGATGCAAATAACTATCTGCACTATCTAATCAGAGTAGAAGTATAAGGTGTGAAAATGTGAGGTAATATCTTTAAATACGTTTGGGAGTATGCCTGTGTGCATGCGTGGGTGCGTCGTTTCATACGTGTGCTTATGTTCTGAATGGTGTTTCTGCTGGACTTGTCATTTTTCAGGACCTGTCGATTACTGGAAACAATGTCATGATCTACTAGTCGTACTAACCAAAGTCTAAGCAAACCGGTACAGAGAACCAAACTATCAAAGACTGCCAGGAATCTCAGATATAACGACGTTGATGTGTGCTTCATCGACGACTTCATCAAAACAAGGAAAACCAGAATATAATCTACAAGACCGATGCCAATGAGAAACGGAGGCCCATATTTAAAGAAATTAAGTGAAATTTCATGTTCCTCATAGTCAGTGGAATCTGCCATGGTCTTTTTGATTTGAAATCAATATAAACCTCACAGAAAGTACTGGAATACCTTTTGTACGTTTGTGTTTGTGTGTGTATGTGTGTGCGTGTGTGTCGTCGTTGTGTGTGTGTGTGAGTGTATATATATATATATATATATTAAGAATAAAAGAAAATAGTATATATTAAGAATAAAATAAATAGTATATATATATATTATGAGACTCATATTACTTTTAATAAGTATGACTTTGTTTTTCTGTTTATTTTATTCTTTACCTACTTTGTAAAGTTATTGTAGTCATTGTATGGCGTTATTTGGAATATATAGTAAAGGATAGTTTTTTGGAATCCAATATGTTTGTCTCAGTTTGTATAGTTATTTGTTTATTACTATTGTTTAACTGTCATCTTTATTCATAGTAAAATAGTTTCTAATATTGAAATCAACTATTTCTAATTTATGTATCGAAAAGACGATCAACCAATATATCATACACTAATGCGATATTCCTTGTATTTTCTAAAGGCAAAAATCGCTAATTATAAAACTCTCTCTCTCTCTCTCTCTCTCTCTCTCTCTCTCTCTCTCTCTCTCTCTCTCTCTCTCTCTCTCTCTCTCTCTCTCTCTCTCTCTCTCTCTGCATATGTATGTATATATTATGTATGTCACTGTTTTTTTTCAACAAGCTTTTGTTGAATATATGTGGTGGTGAGTCATCTTTGTTATTGTTATTGTTGTTTTTGTTATTATTATTCCAAAGATCTACAACATAAATACAAAATAGCAATGTCAGCAGCAACAGCAACAACAATAAAAACAACAACAACAACAACAACAACAACAACAACAATAATAATAATAATAGTAGTAGTAGTAATGATAGTAATAGTAATAATAATAAAGATGAATATTTATTGATTAAATATTTTTATTAATGCTGTGTATTTCAGGCTGGCCATTTGGAACTTTCATGTGTAAAGCGACGCCATATTTGCAGGGAGTGTCTGTTAGTGCGTCTGTCAATACCCTGGCCGCTGTTGCTATGGACAGGTAATAATTAATTGAAAGTATTTCATTAAAACTTATGATAAAACGACATAAAAATAACAACAATAATGATAATAACGATGATAATAGTTTTAGTAATAATAATAATTATTATATTGAAAACAAGAAGAAGAACAATAACACAACTTAATAATTATTATTATTTCTTCTTTCTTTTTTTTACATAAATTATATATCGTTGTTCAGACCTATTTTATATAAAAACTTTCCAAGTGTTCCCAAATTCCATGATATTTATTATTATTATTATTTTTATTATATATATATATATATATATATATATTATTATTATTATTATTTTCCAGGTACTTGGCTATTTGCCGATCGCCAGAAAGAAGGGTGACCATTAAGAACTCAAAAATAGCGATTGCCATCACTTGGCTGATTGCGTTGGCCATTCCTGTTCCATGGGCTGTTTATTACTCGGAATTCGAGCGAAAGACGCCGCTGCAGACTGTGAAAATGTATCACCAATTATGGCCAAACTTCGAGTCTCAGAAAGCCTACTTTGTTACCGCCATTTTCTTCGGCTGCTACATCTTGCCGCTGTTTATTGTTCTCGTCTGCAACATATTCATCGGTCTACGCGTGTGGAATGGGCACGCTCCGGGGGTTGCTAAGGACAACTGCCTCATTAGAAAGTCGAAAATCAAAGTCGTGAAAATGCTTGCCGTCATGGTGGCGCTGTTCGCGTTGTCTTGGTTACCGCTGCAGGTGATCTACTTAACACTTCATTTTGATCCGCCTTATGATCCAAAGCAACAGAAGTTGATTTTCGAAATTGCAACCCCGGTGTCGCAGTGGTTAGGACTGTCTAACAGCAGCATACATCCAATTATTTATTGTTTCTTCAGCAAAAACTTTAGATGCGGCTTCGCTTCCATGCTGCATTGCGTGACTCGACGCAGAGAGAAAGGCACATGTCAGCGGGTTATTCCAGCACAACAAAATATATGACGATCGAATACGCCAACGGCCACGTGACCATAACTTTCAAGAAAGATAACCGAGAAGAAAGTTCTTCAACAATAAAACATGACGGTCACGTGACCGTAATTTTCAAGAACGATAATCAAGGAAAGGCTCTCCAACTCTAATGTGAAAACAACACTTAGACCCAGTGGTGTGACAGAAGCTGGAGGTTTTGACTTTGACAAGTGTGCTAAAAATGACCCTGAACTATTTGTCAAAGATGACGGTTTCAACAACGAATAGCGCACATGAAACGTTATCTGATGGAAGCACGCAAAAACTGGCTCATATCCACATCAAAGCTGACAGAGAAGACAATCAAAATTGTTGTTATAAAAAAAAAAAAAAAAAAAAAAAAAAAAAAATCAATACCAATTTAACTCCTTACAATTCTGAACCTTTTAATTAATGACTTTTAAACCCTCTTTTGTGAGAAAACGTAATCAATCTTTTTCATGATATTTGTTTTATTATTATTATAATCTATGTGTAATATTCCCTGTTTCTAATTTTTGATTTAGGAGAGACTGCCTTTATGTTTTGCGAATCTCCAAAGAATTCTTGCTACAAATCAACAAGATCAGTTAATAAGTTAATATTAAAAAGGGTTGAAGTGTCAGCTGATTTTATTCGTTTTATTTATGCTAAGAAATTCGTCGTTGACTGTATCTCAGAAAAAAAACAAAGAAGGATCATTTCACTTCAGATCACCCACTGGATGAAACCCCACCCCAACCCAACCCCACAGATTACCAAAATTGAAATTGACATATCTCTGAAACTTACTCCGCCCATCGGTTCAACATACAGCTGTCCATTTATTTACACTTAATAAACAAATAATACAAATACATTCTATTCGACATTTTAGTTTATACATTATATTTCTGGTCGATCTAGGAATGTTTTTTCAGTATCAATGAGTGGTCGTGATTTGAAGAAATGACTCGTGGAAGCAGACATTAAACAACAAGAACAAAAATAACAACATCAGATGGAGAACTTGTCTGATATTTCCATTTTCCACTGATTTTGCATATATATTTGGTCCAAAATTTATGATAACATTTGTAACAATAACAGCAATAGCCGCAGCAACAAGAACGGATAGAAAACCTGTTTGATAACTGAGTTTCTCCATTTTCATTAAGGACGACTGAAGAACATTTCTTAAACTTGAAACCTGAGAGTAATTTCGATATAAATTTGGTTTGCCTTAGCAAAAACAACAACAACAACGGAAACCGCTGCACAGTTACCGCCGCCGACGATAGAAACAGAACAGTTTCAGTTTAGATTTTCAGTTATTCTTCGTTCCTTACTATTACTGAATTTAATACTGCATATAGTGGCTAATAATTATAAATAAAACTATTTATATTCTACACTGGAAATATGACTGAGTTATCCGTTCATGCTGACACTAGGACTGGTGGGTAACTCTTTAGTACTCATTGTTTTGTCATGGTCTTCATCAATGCGCGAAACGACAATGTCGCTGTATTTGAGATGTCTGGCTGTCTTCGACAGTCTCGTTCTCTGTACTGGCTTGTTAAGACTTTGGTTAAAATACCTAGTTAACTACGACATCAGAACATACAGTACGACTGCATGCAGGCTGCATGTCTGGGGACCTGTTCGACGGTTTACATGTCAGCGTGGTTGTTGGTGTCGGTGACGTTGGAAAGATGTTTGTCTGTGTGGTTTCCACAAAGAATAAGAATGGTATATACTACACGTGTACCTGTTATAATTGTATACTTAATTTCAGTAATGGCCGTTTTGCTAGGACATTGTATTTTTGGATATGGCGATAATGAAGAAACCGAAGGAAATAAGACACGTATTTCTCACTGTGAAGCTATTACAGATGAATATTACAAATTTGATGTTAAAATTTGGTTGTGGGTTGATGTTTGTGTCTATAGTGTCTTTCCTTCCTTTATTCTTATAGTATGTAACATTTTGATCATATATAAAATTGTTTTGGTAATCGACAGATTTTGCAGAATGACACATCCAATGGAAACAACATTCAGAACAGATCTGCATCAGTTCGACGAAATCAGTCCTCATCCATCATATTCATGTTACTTTTCGTAAGTTCGACGTCCGTAATTTGTGCAACTAATTTTTGTGTTTCTATCATAAATTATAATATTTTTGTTTACCAAATTTGATAATGTTCACGACAAGGCAGTACAGGAATTGAGATTATTCCTGGAGAACATTTTAATGTACACATACAACTGTGACTATTTTGTGTTATACTGCAGTACTGGACAACGATTTCGACAAGAAAGGAGGACTTTTATTCTGGTCGTGAGCGGAGGCAGTCTGATATCTACAATGTGCCGGTGACCCAGAGACACACTGTATAATCTAAGCCTTGAGTTAATTGTGGGTTGTTTGTTTTAACTATTATTTATAACCACATTACGAATACTGAAAATGTGCCCTCGAGAAAAGGAAAACCACGTTAGAGGGTCAATTTTGTTATAGAACTAATTGATATTGATATTTTCAGAATTTTCTATTTATTCTAATTTATTGCATATTGACATATGCCTCTTGGTAGCATTCAACATATTCAAGTTTTAGCTTTTAGACAGACCAAAATGTTTTCTTTTAATAATAGTCGAGATAACAGATTTTATGGAACACACTAAATATAGAATTTATCAAGGATTATTTAGGACATAATAGCTGCTACATATTATTGTTCAATTAACAATGATCAACATGACTCTCTCCTCTCTCTCATTTTCTTTAGATGTTTATTTATTTATTTATATATATATAGCTTGAAAAATAAGTGCTCGTCATTGATACTTACATTACTTGAGTCAGCAATACTTTCCTAATGAGACCTTTACAGTGCAATCTCTACGTATGTGTCTCTAATGGAAAATAACTTACATTTTTAAAATTCTTTACAGCAATGTGCTTTTCTGACACAAGTAACAACACAGAAATGGAGAATAATAAAATATTTTCATAACAACATTATATTTCTCTCCGATATATACATATATATGTAAATTTTATATTTTTCCTGACAATTAATTTTACGACTTTCCTCAGATTGTCGGGCGCAGTTTTTTCTGATATATATGATAAAGAGATGAAACAGGTATCGCTAAAAAGTTCATTTCAGAATGTTTCCAATGATAATAATAATAATAATAATAATAATAATAATAATAATAATAATAAAAATAATAATCATAATAACTAAAAGAAAAAATTGAATCTTCAGTTAGAAATTCGATGTCACAAACATAATTAAAGTGTAAATGGGGAAATGTAAAGAAATAGTCTTAATATCCAGGTTACGTACTGTTATTTGTTTTTCTGTGCAGTCTTAATGAATAACAATGAGTAGAGTCAAAACAATATTTAGGCGCTACTATTCTGGTATAACCGATTACGTCATCTCGTACAAGTCGGATCTAAAGTTCCTGAAGACATCTCGAAAGTTCCTGATGAAACACTTTGACAAACTAGCGAAATCTAACTTTTTGACAATACGATTCACTCTGTGTATAAGTTGAAAATGTAACTTTTTATTATCTACAAATCAGTGTAAACCAGACATGCTGTTTCACATATTAAACTTTATATATAGGTATCTAAGTGTTAAGATCAGACTGATACGCATATGTTCATTGTGATATAGAAATACTCGACTTTCAAGGGTTATTGTTTATCATCTGTGGATTTTTTGTATTCTCCTTTAATTAGTAAACTTATGTTCTAGACCTTGTTGAAACTTTATTATTAATATATACATATTTTCGAAGCAAATATCAGAATAGGCTGAAATATAGATAATTCTAGAGATGAAGAAGATGATTATTAATATCATTTCTAGAAGACGACATTCGGTTTACGTACAAGTATTAAAATATTAGCTCACATTTGTTGATATACTCAAATGGAAAAAGAGTGTTAATAATGAAATGTACATATTCTTATTGTTGTCTACTGCATCAGCGTTTGTTTATTTAAACTAATCGAAATCGTGTATACAGTCTTTGATGAAGAAGTACGTGATGTTTGTTTTAAAATCTTAGCTGACACTTGTTGATATACCCAAAGACTGTTAATAATGAAATGTACATAATTTTATTTTTAACTATTGTGTCAGTGTTTGTTTATTTATACTAATCGAAGTCTTGAATACAGTTTGATGTAGAAAACTGTGATGTTTGTTTTCAATACATGTTTTAGTCGTAAAAAAGCTAACGTAACTATTTAATCAGTTTTAATATGTTCCAAAGAAAATTTAAAAGAAAAAATCAAATGAAAGTAATGATGATAATAGTTATAAAATATTGGATAATGAATTGCATGGAAGATGAATATTTAAAGTTTTAATAACTATTTCTTCGGACTAAATATAAATTTTGACTTACATCAGAAAAAAAAAAAAAAAAAAAAAAAAAAAAAAAATAAATTCAAAGGAAACCAATATTCCTAATTAAAATTATTAATTTGTGAGTGAAAACAGTTTAGTCCAAAAAATAAAATTCTTAACAGAGACCAAAAGACAAGGACTTGTATTTTTTCTGTCTTGAACAGAAGGCACTAATGTAAAAGATTAAAACTCTTGAAGAGTGTCATTTTTCCATTTACTATACTTTTTTCCTTTTAATTGATTTCGAACTTCTAACAATCAGAGACTCAAGGTCATAATTACTAGAATCTGGAGTTAAAGAAACATTTTTGTCTTTTCTGTTAACTCGTCAACTAATGTCGGTTGTTTAGATACAAAAAATAAAATAAAATAAAATAAAAAATATAAAATTATTTATCATGAAACCGGTGTGAGAAAAAAATGTCGGTGTCCAGGTCTAAGGACCCCAAAAAGCCGAAATTTAACAGCATGTTTGCAGGAGAAACAAAAATGTGATTTCTTGTTTCTGTATTCAGTGAAATGAGAATGTCACTGAAATTTTACTGTCGATAAAAAATCTTACGCTTTTTATTATTTTTTGAAAGTAGTTTATTAGCGTTAATGTGTTTATAAGAGTATGGAATTAATTATGATGCTTATATACAAAATACATAACTATGTTCCAACTATATTCAAATGTCAGAGGAGTTTTTTTGATGTCATCACTTAGTTTGTTTCGATTGCTGCCATGCGTTATAAATTAAAATAAAAAAATACTAAAAATAACAACAACAAAAAAATAACAATAATAATAATAATTTTAAATTTGTTATTTTATTATTATTTTTTATACTCTGCTAGAAGCCCGAGACCCTTTTATATTATGAATATGTTGGCTATAGACAGAACAGCCCACTTAACAAATCCATCACTCTTTATTGCAGTAGCAATAAGAAAAAAAACAATAACAAAAAAATAAATAAAAAATAAATCGACAAAACGACCATTAAGATAATAACTGCAAAATAAATAAACCCAACTATAACACGTTGTCACGGTGTCAACATCGTTACTTTAACGGAGATGTACATCTACCAAAATGGTGAGAGAGGCTCACTAATGTATGAATGTGTGTGTGTGTGTGTGTGTGTGCACCAGCGGCATTGATGACAGCAATACATCGTCGTCTCATGCTTCTAATGAGAACATTAATCTATCTTATCTTGGAGTAGATAATCGTGGTCTACAAGAACGTGCTCGATCTCGCACTTCCCCTGTTTTATGTTCGCGTTGTCGTAGTCGTGATATGGTATAATCACGAACACTAACGTACAGAGCGACGTTGTGTACACTTTGGCCAGCGTTAAGCCGTCCCATTGCTTCATGACGTTAATTTTCCATTAAACCTGGACGGTGACCTATTGTAACAGGATAAATTCTTCCTTTTGTTTTTTTTAGATGATGTTGGTTCAGTGCATCTAAATGTGATTTCAATGCATCCGAATTGCACGCGCTTCTGCGACATCACGAGCACACCGCGTTTGCACATACATAACGGCGTGCTATATGACAAATTGTGTTGTTTTCATTCCCCAAAGGGAGGGAGCATATGCAACTAATATATTACCAAGTAACATCACTTTATTTTACAAAAACTTGCTAAACTTATATGGTTACTAAATCATGTATGAAACAGTTTTTCTTGTTAATGGGGCTGCTGTTGTTGTTTACAAATGCATATCCAAAATTCTCTGTCCGTTTGAGATTTTGTTACCGTCTAATCTCAAATTAATATTTACAAATTACGATATTGTATTTTATAGGCTAAGAAACATTATAAATAGACGAGAAGAATAATGGGAAACTTAAATGTGGAATAGAAACTGTTTTTCTAATTTATTTGTTAAATGTAACCAACAGGACTGCTCTGTCTTGATCTAATGGGCGAAGTATTATTATATACACACAGTGATACTTTTTGTAACGTATTCTTAAATAAGAAAAATGTATGTATAAACGACATATAACAAAATAAAAGAGAATGTAAAGAAATACATTGGTTTTGTAAAGTATACAGGGTTAGGGTTTCTCCATCTTTTCATGGCGAGAGATCCGCAGCTTATAAATTATTTTAACGCCTTTGGCTGGAGTTATAGCCTTAATCGACTCCTTCTGCTTCAGTATGGTACATATCGCTTAAAACTACTTCATTTTATCTGTCACTAAACAGTTTATTCAGCTGACGGTTACACGAAGAAAATATCTATTGCTTTTTAACTCTCTGTCTCTCTCTTTTATTAATAAAAAGTATATTTTGTTTATGTATGGGTGTCTGTGTGTGTGAGTTTATGAGTACATGTGTGACAATAACAAAAAATTGTAGCAGTAATAGTAGCAGTAGTAGTAGCAGTAGTAGTAGTAATAGTAGTAATAATAACGATGTTGATGAAGTACAATAAAAGTATTTTTGTTGTAGGATATAGAAATATACAGGCATAAAATACAGGCATATAGGCATATATTAGTGATGCAATGGATGCATATTTACTTGAATCTCTTTCTCTCGACCTCTCTATATATACCACTAGATGGGCCTTGCAATTCTTCGAATATTAATTTATTCCAAATTGTCCTGAAGCTTCCGTTCGATTTTTGTGTATTCGAATTTCGAATAGTGTAATGTGCGCACAGGTGTAAAAGGAGGGCAAAACTACCGTTCACATTAATAAAGGGTAAAACAAAGTTTACAAAACAATTGACAGCAGTAACAATTAAGACAGCTAAGGCGATTCTTGTGGTCTCTGGTGTTTCGGAAGCTCTCTTAGAGACCAGTCTAATGTTGTTTTGTTTCGGAATTTGCAGTCTATATTATGTTGTGCGTAATATAACTCTGATGGACGATACATTGATTTTAAGAAATAAAAAAGTAGTTTTATGTCACTTGGATATTGTTATATTACACAACTAAACCGCTTCAGCATTTTAATTCATATTCTAGTGAGAGATAAGGAAAAATACCCAAGACCCCCCAAAAAACATAAAAAGATTAAAAAAAAAAAAAAAAAGGAAAACGAACAAGAATAAGAAAACAAGAACACCCCCGTCCCCTCGGCAAAATTCGTAGATGGGATTAACTCTTCGTCGGCCTCGAACGAGGAGCGGATTCCTCCGGACACGCCAATGAATCCTTTGATAATAAACAACCTGTTCTCCTACAGTTCAGTAGGTGGAACCTAACCCTAGGCCAGACGAACCTTAGCTGTGTAGCTGTCTCCCGGGGATCCCGCCACTTACCTCATGGACACACCTTGCCCTCGCCCGAAAACAACACTTCTACATTCCGCATTCCTTCCAGGTACAATGTACTTCCCTTGTAAGACAAGGACACCGCATAAGTCCTGAACAACTCGTGATATCCCACTCTCACTGCTCCTCCCTCTGCAAGGACCAGTGATTACACTGCACTGTTCACCCTTTTTCTGGCCTTGTCTACCTGATTTGGATGTTTGGCTCCAAGCCAGTAGAGACGAGGCAGCATGTTCGACCGTATGATTCTCACATAGGGGACGAGTGCTCCGAGTGACAAGACCGAGCAAGTGCTCTTCTGTATCGTAACCTTGTTTTTCGTTTTTACCGTGTCATTCGATCCCACCTGTAAAATGACAGCTAAAGGCGTGGGCAGGTGTTTCAGTTTACCTGAAATAAAACTGTCTAGCTGCGATCACTGCACCAGCTGTTACCATATGTTTTTACCTTGATACCTGCCTGCTGCAAACCTAGGTTGCCTCCACCTGGCCTTGCCTGTACCTGGATTCCTGCCCAGTGGACAATGGAAGATCCAACCGTCCATTCTTCTGCAGTTGGAACATCTGACTTGCAACATATTGACTGAAAACGTCCCAATACCTTGTGACATTCATTTGACTCTGCCCTGTCCCCTAAAAGAAAATCGTCCACTGTAACACTGAATAAAAGTGGAAGACTTTTCAAATAAAGCACAACTGATTGATGTCCCCAGGGGTAAACGCTTGTCGAAGTCGTACAGATCATCCATTTTATATCCTAACAAACTGAAATCTCCTGGAAATACTGTTAGTAACCTGAATGCTGATTTTACATCAGATTTTCCTAACAGGGCTCCCCGACCTATCGTCTGCATTTTGTGTACTACATCATCCACATAATGTATAGAACAAAACACTTTGCTCGATATGATCATTTACCGAATCTGTATCTGAATAGAAAAGGATGGCGAAGAACTAGCAAATCTCCATAATTTTTTGGTACCAATCCCAGGGGAGATATTCTCAGGGTTTTAAATGGGTGATCTGTAAATGGTCCTGCCACCCTCCCTAACAATATCTCTTTACCTATTTTATTTCTAAGTGCTTTTTAAAATGTTTGCATCTGTTCCTACTGAAGATTCCTGATACTGAGGTATAAAACCCTCAGTAAAACGTAATTCCTGTGCTGCTATTTTGTTGGGGTAGTGTTTTAGTTTTTCTGGCCAGAATAATGGTGTTTATCAGGGAATATCCCATTGCATTTAAGTCAGTTATAGCCCCTATGATCTACGCTGCAAAGAGGGACATCTTCCTCCATATTTTCCACATGCATCCATGTTTACTTTTGGCAAATGTATAATTTCTGCTATTAAACCCCCAACATGTCCTAACCCCATCCCCCTCACAGCTTGTCCCCTGGGTTGCATGAAGGGATTGGTTGAAATGGCCACCAGAACCTTTCTGACCTACTTCAGCTTGTAAACTAACCCCTTTTCCTGACATGGACACTAACCAGAACTCATTGTCTATTACCCCTCATGAACGTTCCGGGTGTCTATCCTTTTTCTGATTCTGAATTGATCATCATATCCTGAACTGCTTCTGTCGGCTAAAACACTAATGTCCCTTAATTTTTTCAAGGGTTGTTGAGTGTCTTAGACTTTACGTTCCAATAACACTCTCGTGAAAATTATACATTTTAATGATGTATGTGTATTTCTCTATTTTACTAATCTTCAGATTTCTGTATTTTAATAAGTTGCTGGTATGTTTATATTCTATTAATGTTTTCTCTAGTTCACTAATAATTACAATATTTGTTACTGTATCTTAATAAGGTATGTAGTATCTCTATTAATCTTGCTCTGTCTTACTAATATTCGGATTACTATGTTGTCACGGTGACTAGTCAGTGGTATTACTACCTAAAATTTGGTTCGTCTTGTCTAAAGGGTAGCAGACTATAATAGCTTCACGTGACAAGGTGTAAATTATCTGAAACTACTAAATGACTATTCTGTATCCACTAGAGAACAATAACAGACATATATATATATATGTATGTAGTTTACACAAATTAACCCTAAAGGGGTTATATAGTTAAATCATACGATTCGACGATACGTTATCAAAGCAAACAGCGTTGACAATTAATACAAAACTAATTCAGACCAGTTGGTTACTTGATCTTTCTAATTATTAAAATACGTTAACCTTGTATTATAAATAGAAGTACGTACCACAGAATAACATCATAAAATTCAACAGTAATAGATTTACCTATCTTAAATCATTCAGTATATATGTTACATATACAACTATATTAAAACACATTTACCATTGTCTGAGTTTTCCTTTGTTTTGTGCAGACGGCCCACAGACAAAGATTACCAAGAAGGGGACTTATCAGTGCCGCTACTCGTATACTATCGCTCGGGTGTTCAACCTGCACCTTTGCAGATATCCTTTCTGAATTTACTTTGCTAATTTTAATGTCATTTTGAGTTTGGTAAACCCAGGTGTTTCTTAGTTTACTAAATAACGGAATTTCCCCTAATTATATAATGCGGCTTCTAAATAGCCCATGTGCGTCTGAATAATTCTGCTATTTAGTTTTTGTGCATATACCTCCATTTTCTGTTATTAATTAGGTAAACAATTAAGAACTGTAAAAATATAAATTATAAACATCATTATACAAGATAGCTAAATAAATATTACCGTAATATAATAAAATATTTGAGATAACAAGTAGCAGACATTCGGCTTTACCTGGACATATAAAAATAAAGATTTTGTGAATATTCTATAATTCACTACTAAGAAAACAAAATTACAATTAAAAACAAGTCTGGCAAAGAGGCACTAATGAGGTATGCTTATATTTCACTCATGTGTATATTACACTATTTTACCAATCTTTGGATTACTGTTTTAATGATATACAGTATGTTTATATTTTACCAATTTGTGACCACAAAGCTGATACATTATCCTAACCTTCAATGGTTTAGACAACCTCTTTCTTCTTTCTTTTATCCAGGTTCTTTCTCTTTCTGTGTGCCACAAATCTAAAGGAAGTCAAAGGGACTGTTTTCTACAATTCAGTAAATAAGCATATTATAATTATTTAACACATAAAATGATGACACACACATGTAAGGTATTTGAATCATGCATTAAGGTTTTGCGATGAATTGAATTACTTATTTCTACCAATAAAACATTTTAAAATCAAAAACTAAAATAAATTACTGAACGATAAAAGATGATGATACCAATAACCAACAGAATGATGATGATCACTAATATCACTTATACCTGTGATTTTAAAGGAACGTCACTGACTTGTATTTAAAACAAACATTACATCAGCAGAGAAACCTATGAAAATAGGTAACTAAATACAGTTCATTCAATTCTACAATTGAGAATACTGAAATTACATTTAAAAAAACAACAAATTAGTCATTTTGAATGGCATCATAAAATGTTTCAGTTAATGTGGCTCTTATTGTAAATATATAAATGTTAATTTGTTGGGTTTTTTGTCTTCTTTTGGGGGGGGAAGGTACATTTCTTAAAGTAACACATTTTAACTGTTCAGAGTTGAAAATTAAGCTCATCATATGAAGATGTGAAACCAATGATATCCAGGATTGGCTGACAGGTCATTAAACAATGAAAGGCAATCAGCCCCAAACTTTTTGCATTTTTAACAATATGAATATATGAATAAAATACAAAAATACAAAAAGCAACATATGTAGTAATAAAAGGTGCTAAAATGTGAAATAAATAAATAATTTCAAAGAAAATAAACAGATACATTATCTAAACGCTAATATAAAAAGTAAATTATATACATCCATGCATTATCTTACTTTTTTTTTCTTTTTTTAACTGCAACAGAAAGGCATTTACTTCATTTCTCAAATAGCAATTTTCCAAATACTTTTAAAATATATGTCTCTATGTCACTACAGTGTTTCTAAAAACTTTACCAATTTGTGTTCAACATAAATATTGCAGAACTGAATGCTGGTCGTCTTTTTCACAACATTTCACATCAGATTATATTTTCATAAATTTATATTAGGTACTCCAAAGTGATTTTCTGTTTGGGAAATACAGTGTTGATAAAAAAATTCAAAGTTGTCCAGTAGAATTGATCCATAGTTTTTTGTTTTTTTCTTTTTTACATAACAAATTTATTGGTGCTGTTTGTGTACAACTACAATTTCCAAAAATATCTCAATTTTTGAGGGCCTATTCTGAAGCAAAATTGTCTCTGACAAAGCTTATTTCATAATGTTGTACTCTTGTGTTGCAAATATACCTTCTAGTTTTTTCATAGTAACCTTATACTGAAGATACAGCTGATACAATTATTCATTAGTGCCACACCATTCATTTGTGAAAACATTAAATCTTTGAAAAATCATATCTCTACTTCTACTCGTGTTAGTTTGTATTCCAAATTAATTAAAGGTAAAAAATTAGAAGACGAAATATATTAAAAATGTATAAATGTCAACACAGATTTGTTACATCCACACAGAAACACTTTTCAGCTGCCTCTCTCTTGTTCACTGAAATATTCTTGACAGCGTATCTGAAGAATTTAAAGAAAAAAATATATAAAAAATTGTTTTAATAACAAAATGTAGTTAAAATTAATAATGCTAGAGAAACTTATTTTACTATTATTTTTAAACTGGTGAACCTGATTTTAAAACACACTCATGCATTTTGCAGAAAAGTCTCATTTTCCCTTTGTGTGAGTGTGTGTATGTGTGTGTCTGTATGTGTAATAATATGCATGTAAGTATCTGTTGGCTTCAAATGTATAAAACTGAAGGAAAAAGTAATAAAGTTTAACCAATTAAATCATTACATATAAAAATATAATGTACAGAATTATTTAAATAAGCTAAAATAATCATAATAAATTATTTAATATTTCCATTTATTTTACATAATAAAAAATACAGAATGAAATTTTTTATAACTTTACATACCAATTGATTATGGATAATAACTAATATGTATGTTTATGTCTGTATATACATTAGTAAGTATGTGTGTGTGTGTAGATTTGTGGGTCTGTACATGTATCTTACTTTGTCAATTTAGAATCTTTTATTTCTTCTTCTTTTTTCCCCCTGAAATAAATAAGAAATAAATTAATACTGAAATACTGTTGAAAAATGTGTACTTGTGCTAAACAGAAATAAATCAGGAATAAGAAAGATCAG
Source organism: Chrysomallon squamiferum (assembly GCA_012295275.1). Classification (NCBI taxonomy): domain Eukaryota; kingdom Metazoa; phylum Mollusca; class Gastropoda; order Neomphalida; family Peltospiridae; genus Chrysomallon; species Chrysomallon squamiferum. The sequence goes on from CM022669.1 coordinate 12,653,314, forward strand.
ACAGTGAGTAAAACAGAACAGAATCAGGATGGGATAGAAAGGGACGAGGAGATAACAAGACTGGAGAAATAAAGAGAAATTCAGTAGAATCAGTGAAGAGGATCAGACCAAAAAAAAATGTAAAAGTATATTCAAAGAAAGAATTATACAGAACTAAATCAGATATTGCAATTCTCTATAAATGTCAGCTTTATTAAGAAACAAGAAGAAATGTATCACCTATAACTGATAAATGTAAAAGTTTTGCTTTTGTATATGTTGGTTATGTTCTCAGGAAAGCTGAATGTCTTGATAGCTGGTTTCAAAAATGATAACAACAGTAATAATAATTTTCAATGGAGTCACAAAATATTAAATATGCATTCATGGTAGTTGGCCATGGGTTCATAATTATGTAATATACTATTAATTTAATAAAAATAAAGATAAAAATAATAATAATTTAAATAACTAAAACAATAAGTGAAATAGACACCATATTCTGCTAATATTTACCAGTTGCTCACAGTGATTTTATTGTCATCCTTACAGAAAATATAATTAAAAATATTTTGAAATATCACTAACAATAATTAATTAATTTTCATATCAAATATCATTTATGGTTATTTAACACAGAAATTTAGTGCAAACCTCGTTCAAGTTCCAAATGAATGTTTGAAAGTTCTTCATTAGAGGACATAGTACTTGAAGGTAATGATGTTTCTAGCCTGTCTGATCTAAGAAAGAAATGTTTCTGATTAGTTTTCAAATACTTATATTAATTCAGACAAGTATACATATAACTTATAAGTTACAAGAATTAAGAAAGAAAACAGATTACAAGAACTAAATATAAAATGAGAAGATGACACTGAATTCATATCAAACAGTTAAATAATGTTGATGAAAAGCCAATTGTAAACACATTTCAAACACATAAAAGTAAATAACATAAATGTGTGACATCTCTAGTGTATCATATCCATTAAATAACCTTCTTCTTTTCTTTGGTTTTCGTTTTGGAGTTGAAGAGGATGCTGAACTGTTTTTGTCTTCTTTATCTAAAAGAAGAAAAATAATGATCCGAAAATTTCTTTTTTTTATTACAAAAAAAAAAAAAAAAAAAAAAAAAGATATAATAATAATAAATAAAATAACAGACACACACATATATATCATTGTTAAATGATAATTTAAGTTACATAATGACAAGAGTTCCATTTGACCAAAGCAATTGTAGCAGTAGCAGTAAAACAAGTAGAAGCAGCAACCACTTCTTGATTTACATAAAGTGTGTACAATGTATGTTATTAAGTTTCTGTCAATTTTTGTTGAACAGTTACAAAAATGGGCTGAGTGGAATTTCTTCCAGTAATGCATGAATTGGTGATGTATAACTGGATAATGATTATCAGTGAATATCAAACTGAACTGCAAAAATTGTGCAGGTTTTTTCTGTTTTTTTTTTTTGTATATATTTTGTAAGGCTTCATATAAAATTAATACACAATGTATACAGAAAAAAGTAATAATGATGTTAATATGTACATGTAACTAATTCAGTACTTACCCACCTAAATGCTAACATGAATACATGCAATTTCGGGTAAAAAAAAAATGAGATTTATAACATTCATATAAATAAAATACTTTAGTCTTAAAATATAACTATGTCTTTGTACAAAGAACATGAAAGTAAAAAAAAAAACCCATTCATGTCCAACTCTTGTTTAATATCTTCCCATAATTTATGAAATCTCTGATTTGTATTTTGCCAAGTTTTAACTGGTTTTAATGCTAATTTAATTAACTTACATAATAATGCAAAAGGTAACACTTACCTTGTTTAAACCGATTTATAATTTTTTCAATATTTTCATCCAAGTCTGCCTTTCTATTAACTTTGATGGATTTTCCTTTAATTTTTGTCGTACACTTTTGTTTAAAATATTTTTCATCATAAACTTTATATTCAATTTTAATCTTATTGACCAGTCCTGCAGATTCCAACTTTTGCAGTAGATATAATCGACGATTACCATCAACAACATATTTTTTTTTTTTGCACATCATAACAGTCAATGGCTCCACATTATCTTCTATACAATCCTTTTTCAGTAGATCTTCTAAAAATGTTTCTAATGACTTTTTGTTTCTGAAGAAACGACTTATAGTATCTTGTCCAAAACACAATTGTGATGGGAGGATAGATGAAACTGCATAAAATAAACACGAATTATTGGAAAAAAAAGAGAATTATTTGAAACATCAAAATAAATGGAATCACATTTACATGTCACTGTATTTTACTATCTTAAGTTTGTTTTGGCATTTCTTAAAATAAACATTCTAATTCCACTAAGTGAATAATATAATAAACTGAAAGTAGGCATCAGTTGACAGTGTTGTTATCAATTGATTGCATTCTTGCTCCGTTAATGGAGTGAAGTATCAAGGGGAAGCTGGTTCAAAACACATTTATTACATGAACATGTAAAAATACACATCAATACATACAACCACAATTATATATAATTTAAGTAAAATTAATATAATCTGTTATTTAATGCCAAGATAAAAAAAAAAAAAAAAAAATGGTAACATTATATATATATATAATTTCCCTACACTATAAACTATGTACAAGTGAACCTTCCAGGATATTTAACAATTTACATCTATATTTACCTCTGAATGAATGCCCCCAAACCCTTTAAGTTTTTGACTAAAACTAACACTCAAGGACCAAATGGACACATACTGATTCCCTCATGTTAGAGTATGTGGCTCGTTAGTCCCAACCTGTCATACATGTTTGACTGTTTATATCCCTCCTGGCCTTTAAACCTGAGAGTGGGTAAGAGCCTAGGTTCTGTAACTGTCCTAATTAACCAGCCCCCTCAGCAAAAATTTGAAGGTGGGCATAACTTGACTTTGGCCCTCTAAGGTAAAGCGGATTCCTCTGGCAGACTTGAGTGACTCCTTAATAACAACCTGTTCCCATACAGGTCAGCAGATGGAACCTTAGCTCTCTAGATGTCTCCCAGGGGACACACTGCCAGAGTGAGTTTGTGTCCACTCCAATCCCCTGTTATCATACCATGTTACCTGCCTACTGCAAACGGATTGCTTCCACCTGGCCTTGCCTGTGCCTTTATTCCTGCCCTGTGAACAACTGATGAGAGCAATAACCCACACAGTTTATAAGTTAGTATACTATGTGTTGTTGTTTTGTGTGTGTGTGTGTGTGTGTGTGTGTGTGTGTGTGTGTGTGTGTGTGTGTGTGTTTATTTATTTCGGGGTGTCTAGCCTTTTTTCATTCTGATTTATTCATCATACCATGAACTGCTTCTGTCAGCTTAATCCTAATATCCCTTAAATACTTTAAAATGTGTTGAGCGTCTTGGACGGTACGTTCAAATAACACTCATGAAAATCCGTGTGTGGACTGAAGTGATCGAACCGCACTTTCCCTGTTTTCTAAAACTTACCTTCACTTTCCGAATCGTGGAATACTGGAATCGTGGAATTGGCCATGTTTCTTTGCGCTTCCTGGACACACTTTCTCTAGATTTCCAGGCTTTACCATTTGTTTTACTAAATTAAAAAGGCTGGATTCCACTGGAAGCAAAATTAGATATATATATATTTTGTTTTCATGCAGATTATGTAATGGCCTTTGAACAGAATAGACTGGTTTCTGAATGCTCGATGAGCGAGTGAAAAAAAAAAATAAATAATAACGTGCTGATCACAAAAAACTGTTGTGAAGCAGTAGGCGACAGGCACGTTATCTGACAGACAGACAGACAGACAGAAACAAATTTACGTGCTAATCACAGCGAACTGTCGTGAAGCACGTCTGCGACAGGCACGCTCTCTGACAAAGTATGTGACGCTTATATTGTATTAGAAACAGTCAATTAGAGTTAATTCCCTTCGTCAACATGTTTTTTTTTTTTTCTTTTCTTGTTTTCGCCCCAGTAACTTGCATCCCGCCCCCACAAAAACCTGCCAACTTTGAGTTTTAAAAATATGTTTCGTAGAAAAAAAAACAACACCAAAACCCCAGAAAACCTGAAACTGCTAAATATATTTTAAATTTCAAGAATAAGTACCATAAGGTGTCAACTGTACCAACATTAAAGGTACAATTTCCATTAATATGGCAGTGGCCCTGTTTGCAAAAGCTTTGGGGCAAACGGGGTTTAACTTAAAAATAACTGATTTAAGTATAACAAATTATTATTAGTGCTGAATAATAAACTGGTTATGGACTAACAATGAACTGTGTATAAACTAATGCAGGTATGTTTTCATATTATTATGGGTTTTCGTCTGAAAACAATATTTTGGATAAAACTATGACTCTTAAACTTAAAGGATCTCTCAGATCTACGCTCAAGGCAGTTGTTTAACTGGCTTCTTCACATCTAACTCCTTAATATTCTTTATTATATGCTGGAGATGTATGTTTTATTTATTTATTTATTTATATTATTTATTTATTTATGTAGTTGTTGGAATTTATAATGTAATAATGGTTAAACAATGTTCAGATTAGTTCAGTATTAAGATTAGGAGTGAAATTGTTTAGGCCCCTGAATTTCCAATACTGTGAGGCCCCTAGTATTATTATCAAAAAAGGTGAACCCTACAGAAAATGAAACAACTTTTTTTTTATTTTTATTATTTTTTTTATTTTTATTAAGTTAATATAATTAACGGTATCTCAGGAAAACAATAATTAAAATAGGGCAGGGCCTAATTGCAGGATCTAAAAATAAAATTATATACATACACACATACACATACATACACATACACACACTCATAATACACATACATATATTCACATATCCACACACACATCGTCCTGTTTTATTTATTTATTTGTTTATTTATTGTAGTAGTAGTAGTAGTAGTAGTAGTAGTAGTTGTACAGGAACTTTCTTTCATTTGCAATAATGGCCGAACGGAGAGAATGCAATTTAATTTTATATTTTTCTGTATGTATGTGAGTGTGCGCTCTTCGAAGAAAAATGCCCTAAAACATATATATATATATATACACATATATACACATATACACACATGCATACACACACACAAACACGAGTACAAGCATTCACATACCTATTCAAATGCATACTTACGAACATACATACACAAACACAAACACATATACTTATACACGTACATTTACACATAAATAATAAAAGTGACCAGTTCCTGAAATGAGATGTTACTTTATAGCAAACATATTAAATAAATAAAGAAATGATTAGAAAATAACTTGTGCAGAATCACAATAATAATACAAAGTAAAAAAATATATATAGTAACTGTGAAGAGGAAAAGTATATTTTCTTCAAATAAAAATGACGACACAATTAAGATTAATATTTATTTATTAAATTTAAATAATGTAGAAATATAGAATCTTGCATTATTTCCGAAATAAAAAATTACTACTAGTGCACACTGGGCCTAACGGTCGCTTATGAACATGCGTGTTGCTATTTCGCAGTACTGACATGAATCGTAATTATTGAGACAGCACAGATATGTTTTCTTGGTCGAATCAAGCAAAACAAAACAGCATCACATAGAATAGAGTTGGGAAAAAGGTCACGTGGGTTAAAAGGCCCACTGGCTTTGTAGTAAAGTGTGCTTATGAACTGAAACCCGAAACTTCATCGTATACCCCGGTACATTCCTCCTATACCCCGAACCCTTGCCTCTAATACATGCAAATACTTTATCACATTTCGTATTTTTGACAGATACTGATACTATTTTTCGACTGACATTATACTTAATAACTTTTTCTGATTTATGACAGAATAGTTGATGGTTCATTCATTAAAACTCTTTTCCATGGGGTAAGAACCCCGTGGTAGGACTTTTGCACAAGGCCTGGGATATTATCCTTTATGGTTATTGTTCATAACGGGGAAAAGCTGCTAAATGTGGTATAAAATATATCATATTCTCATATATATAAATATATTTATATATATTAAATAATTGTATAACACATTGAAAACCTTATTTTATTGAAAACCTTAAAACAGTAATTAGATGTATTTTTATCTTAAGTCATATGATACAATATGCTAGGAATGCGTATTTTAGCAAAATAATTAAAAACGTCTGAACATAACTATTGATCTTATTGTCTGGATGCTGAAACTATGAGCTCATTTTGCTGTTGTTAATATAGTCAGGAGAGACAACACTAGGCAATAATCAGTTTGTCTATAACATTAGATTTTGTCTCCCTTCGTGCGCAGAAGAAAATGTTTTACTTAAAACGTCTGACATTTCAATATATATTTACATACAGGAAAGCAGCTATCGAAAAGCAATTTTCTGACAGTTTTGAATAACTTATACGGGAAAAGAATATTTTTAAATCAATTGTGAATTGGAAAGATTTTGTTATCTAGTTTTTTCATTTGGAATGGAACCTTCATCATAAGGTAGTTTCTTTTAGTTTTTTATTTGTTTATATGTATGTATATATGACGACAGACCGATTTTTGTCTCACCTAGTTGGACCTTAACCAGAGAAAATTGGTACTAACTTCCTTATTAAAGCACGGATGTCATTTCATGTTATATCTGTTTCTTGAATTCGCTGGTAACTTTTTTTTTTTTTACTTATTGTGATATTTTGTATTGTTGTACTGTTAAGGTACACATCTCGAAAATGTCGGTAACATATTGATTATTCATACAGACAAAATAGAAGTCCGAGATATATTGATTTAAATATAGACCGGTGTGTTTTGAAAAAGAGGAGAGAAGACACTGAGGGAAAACGTGGGACTGTGGAGTTGACGGCCATTATAAGGCAACTATTTTGGTAACTATATTTTGCGTTATATTTGTTTAACTCTGAAGCTGTAAGTAGTAAATTGTTAAAAACATTTTGGATTGTTGGGAGTTCCGTTGAAAATAGATTAACAAGAAGAAAAACTAAAACAAAAATTTAATTACGTCTTATTTCTAATATTCTTGGTTTGTTATATAAAAACAACCTAATTACCATATTACTCAGAAATTAATAATTTTAATTATGAGTATTATTTCTGCTTTCAGTTTTGTTTGTAAAGTGAGATAAATTTACCTTTTTCTAATGTTATAATACTTTAGGTTGGTGCTTCTTAAAATTGTTTAAATATTTAAATATGTGCTTTTAACCACTACGTATGTGTGTGTGTGTGTGTGTGTTTGTGTATGTATCTATATCTAATATTTTCTACCGAATGGCTTCCTACGGACCAAATAATAAATAATACAATTCCAGTATTGGCATCAAGGCCTGTAGTATAAGTCAGCTATTGACAGGTGAAAACAAAATAACTTTGTATGTTGTTCATCTCTTTGTATACAAATCAAGTAAGTTAGATCACACTTTTACTTATAAAAGACATGTAACTCCTTAGCATACATATATGACCGAAAATCTGATAAAATATATAGTAATTTAAAAAACCCCACAACAAAACAAAATAATAACAAGTAAAAAAAAAAAAAAAAAAAAAAAACGCACCCCGCCGAAAGAAAACAAAAACAAAACAATAACAACATTTTTGCTGTAGTGGAGAATATACTAAATATAATAAGCAAACCAGCAGAATAACAAATAAAATATAAAAAAAAGTATATATTATCTCAATCCGTTCAAAATAAACAAACGAACAACCACTGACAAGACGTTTTTAATCTGGGTTTTTAATAGACACCGATTTAATACTTAAATTTGACTATATAGCATGATCGTAAAAGGTAAAGGCTATATTTGTACATTTCCATTCAAGAATATATCAAATTAGATAATATAATAATTCACAACTATTTTATTATTATTATTATTATTATTATTTCAATAATAACATTATCGTTACAGCAAATAAAGAATAACATACAATGATTTTTTGTTTATTTTGATGACTTTATTGAATTTAAACAGTTTCATTTGCAACGACACGTCTGTGAAAAACTATTTAAAAACACTGAATGCCTAGAGGCTTAGGATTGGTAAAAAGAAAATAAGAAAGATTTGTAAATCGTTTATGTTACATTCTACTTCACAGCCAGGTCCGAAGATTACGTGCGTTCTACATTTATTATAAGCATTTTTGGATCCTTTGAGATTAAATAAGTTCGATGATTGTGTTAAATCAAATAATTCTAAAACAAGGTTTCCTGAGAAAATGCAATCTGTGTCACATACGCCATTGACTTGAGAAATGATATAGTGTTTGTTAATGTATTCTTTTATGTCCAACGCTTGTGACTTTCAGTTTTTAACTTTCTCATTTCGAGGTTTTTCTTTTACTAATAGTCTAGATGCGCCATTGCACGGACAGCTGAAACGCCCATCGAGTGGCGCTGATGTCATATACCTACTTTAATACATCAGTGATTGACAGTGATGTTAACTGGCCACAAATTACTCAGAATAAATATAAATTTCAGATCCATATATCGGTCTGAATAAAAAATCAGACTAAAACGAAAAAAAAAAAAAAAAAAAAAAAAAAAAATTAAAATTTTTAAGAAAAAAAAAAAAAAAAAAAAAATAAAAACAACAACAACAACAACAACAAAAACATTATTGTCCTGTGTCAGAATAGCAATTTTCATCAGGAATATCAAAATTATTTTCCATCGGAGACAAGACAGCTGACATCCAGCTGTACTCTAGAGATCTCATTAGCAAAGTAATCTTGACTCAAGTATAGATGATTCCTACTGCTTGAGCATATTCATTTTTGGTTTATTCTGACAATTTTACTTAATTTAAACAATTTTTATTTGAATAGATACTTCTGTGAAAAACTATTTTTATCCCTAGACCTTTAGCATTCGTTACAAAAAAAGAAGAAAAAAAAAGAGATTTGTTAATCGTTTATGTTACATGCTACTTCAGAGCCATGTCCGAAGATTAAGTGTTTTCTACATTAATTATAACTCTTTTTAGTTCCTTTGAGATTAAATAAAATTGATCAAATACCTCTAAAACAAAGATACGTAAGAAAATACAGTCTGTGTCACGTATAGCAGTGACTTGTTATTTGCGAAACATCGTCAGAGATAGAAAAACTCGACCAGACTCTGTACACGTACCTCAGTGCACAGACAGCTGAAACGCCCATCCAGTGAAGCTGTCTTATATACCTACTTTAATACATCAGTGATTGACAGTGATGTTAACTGGCCACACATTACTCAGAATAAATATAAATTTTAGATGCATATGTCACTCTGAATGAAAAAATCACATTAACATTAAAAAATTAACAAATAAATAAATAAAAAATATCAACAGCATTATTGTGTTTTTATGTGTTCTGTCAGAATAGCCATTAGTTTTAAATAAATAAATAAATACCTAATGAAAATGAGAGAGAGAGAGAGAGAGAGAGAGAGAGAGAGAGAGAGAGAGAGAGAGAGAGAGAGAGAGAGAGAGAGAGAGAGAGAGAGAGAGAGAGAGAGAGAGAGAGCTTCCAAATGAAAAACAGATTAACAATTTGATATTACGTGAGAGAAATGATGTGGTGACAGGTAATACACATTTTAAACAAACTGTATTGATTTACATCCTGAGAGAGAGAGAGAGAGAGAGAGAGAGAGAGAGAGAGAGAGAGAGAGAGAGAGAGAGAGAGAGAGTTAAATCATATTTCTAATTATTAATATAAACAATAACACGTAGCAGCCCGATAGACTAAAGTTTATATCAGGTTAACAATCTTTGTCATCTAGACTATTAGTAAAACAAAAACGTGGAAATGAGAAAATTAAAACCTGAATGAAACAAGACAAGACAAATACACTACAATCATTTCTCAGGTTATCGAAAACAACTACAGGAAACCGTAAATCTAAGAAGAACATTATCAGTAAGTTCTTTATATAAAGTTAACACAGTGACTTCATGTTTTTTCTTCGAAAGGTTCATCGTCAGTATTAGTAATGTGGTTATAAATATTCTAATAATAATTAATAGAAGACAAACAATTAACTGAATGCTTATATTACAAAGTGTGACTCTGGGTCACCGGCACACTGTAGATCTCAGAACGTCTCCGCACACGACCACAAAACAAAGTCCGCATTTCTTGTCGAAATCGTTGTCCAGTACTGCAGTATAACACAAAATTGATACAGTTGTTTGAGTACATCAAAATACTGACCAAGGACCATCTAAATTCGTCAAGTGCCTCGTCCCGAACATTTTCGAAATCTTTTTCAAAAATATTGCCATATATAACTATTACACAAACAGGAGTTGTACAAATTACGTATGTCGCACTTACTACAAGCAACATGAATGTGATGGATGAGGTCTGATTTCGTCGAACTGATGCAGATCTGTTCTGAATATTGTTTCCGTTGTACGTGTCATTCTGCAAAATCTGTCGATTACCAGATACAATTTTGTATATGATTAAAATGTTACACATGATGAGAATAAAGGAAGGCATGAAACTATAGACAGAAAAATCTATCCATGGCCAAATTCTAAGCTCAAATTCGTTGTATGCATCAGTAGTTGGTACACAGTGAAGAATATATGTCTCATTTCCGTCGGTTTCTTCAAAGTCGCCGAGGCCAAATAGGTAATGCCCTGGCAAAACGGCCAATATTAAAATTATGGACACAATTATAACAATAGTTACACGCTTTGTACATATCATTCTTATTTTATGTGGAAACCATACAGACAAACATCTTTCCAACGTCACCGTCACCAACAACCACGTTGACATGTATACCGTCGAATAGCTCGCCCACACGTGCAGTCTGCATGCAGTCGTACTGTATGTTCTGATGTCGTAATTAACTAGAAATTTTAACCATAGTCTTAACAAGCCAGTACAGAGAACGAGACTGTCGAAGACAGCCAGACATCTCAAATACAGCGACATTGTCGTTTCTCGCATTGATGATGACCATGACAAAACAATGAACGCTAAAGAGTTACCCACCAGTCCTATTGTCAACATGAACGGCGGAACGTATTTCCAAATAGCGACAGCAGCTCTGTATTCAGGAAAATCGGATAACTCAGACATGGTCCTTCAGTCAGATTATTTGTAATTATTTCTGGCTATATGCTGTTTCCTGGGTCCAGTTTAAGGAATTAAATCTAATGTTAGTTAGAAACGAAGAATAACTGAAAATTTAAAATTACACAGTTCTGTTTCGGTGACGGTAATTGTGCAGCGCTTGTTGTTGTTGTTGTTGTTGTTAACGTCAACGAAACGTATATGAAAATTACTGTGTCAGTTTTGTAGTTTAAGAAATGTCCTTTAGTCGTCCTTATGATAAACTGAAAAAAAATCAAGTTTGAAACAGATTTTGTATCCGTCTTGTTGCTTTGGTTGCTGTTGTTGTTACAAACAGATATCTAAAATTCTCTCTCCGTTGTTGTTGTTGTTACTGTCTAATCTCAAATTAATATTTTAAATTACGACACACTGTTTTATAGTGAAAGAAACATCATAAATGGACCAGAAGAATAATGGAACATTTTCAAATGTCGAATAGAAACTGTTTTTCTTATTGGTTTGTTAAGAGTAACCAACAGGACTACTCTGTTTTGATTCAATGGGCGGAGTAATTATGACGTATTACAGGCCACCCGTAAATATATATATATATATATGTATGTATGTGTGTGTGTGTGTGTGTGAGTGTGTTGTATATATGCGTATATAAACATATACATACATATATCTGTCTGTATGCGTTTGTGTATCTGTGTTTAGTTTATACAGAGGTAAAGAAAAGTGTTACTGATAAAATTATTTCATAAAATGTATATATATAAATATATATGCATGCACTTTAAGACATCTGAGCACAACGTTTTCTAAGTAAAATTTTGTTACGTGGATATTTTACGTTTTTTGGTTAATTTTAAAATCTGTCTAGATAAATTTGTGTCACATTAAACTGTTATTACTGAAACTGATTTAGATTAATATAGTAATAAAATTATGTTTTGTCTTCCAGAGAGTGTTATAGTATTGATTTTTATTCTTCGACGCAAATAACTATCTACACGATCTAATCAGAGTAGAAGAATAAAGTGTGAAAATGTGAGGTAATATCTTTAAATATGTGTGTCTACCTACTGGTGTGTATAGGGTGTGTATGTGTGTGTGTGTGTGTGTGTGTGTGTGTGTGTGTGTGTGTGTGTGTGACCGTGCGTGCCTGTTCTTAAAGTTGTTTTCGGTGGACGTTTCATTCTCCAGAACCAGTCGATTACTGGAAAGAATTTTGTTCATGATTAAGATGTTGCACACGATGAGAATAAAGGAAGTTAAAAAATTGTAGACACAAAAGTCTATCCATGGCCAAACCATTTTCTCGAACACTTCGTACTGATCGTCAAGATCTGAGCAGTGAAGCACGTACGTTTCATTGCTCTCTGTTTCAAGAGTATCACCCATCATAATGATGTAATGTGCTGGCAAAACAGCCATTGTCATAATAAAGAGAAAGATCGCCACAAGTGTTCCACGTTCTGTACAAACAGATTTGACCTTATGTGGAAACCAAACTGAGAAACTCCTTTCCAACAGCACTGACACTAACATCCACGTTGATGTGTAATGTTTTCTTGATCGCTGTATGTATTCAATATTTCGATCTATTTTGAAAATTAAACACTAGACCAAAATAAGATGATGTACATTTCATTATTTATAGTGTTTTTCATTCGTGTATGTCAAGATATCTAGGATTTTATATAAATCGAATGGATTCTTACGGCGGAAGCAATATTAATTAATACCGTTCTGGTATTTACATCAAAGGTCTGTAGTGTAAGTTTGCCACGGAGAGGTGAAAGGAAACTAACTTTGTACCCAGATCATCTCTTTGTATACAAATGAAAAAAGTTATAAGAAGCTGTTATTATGATAAAAAAAAAAAAAAAAAAATACAAATAAAAAATAAAAATTAGCATCCATTTATGACCAAGAATATTAAAATCAATAGTAATTTAAAGAAAATAATAAATAACAAAACAAGACAATAACAACAGCAGTAAAAACAAACCAACAAAAAACACAAAAATACCACCAATAGAAAAAAAAAAAAAAAAAAAAAATAATAATAATAAACAAAACAAGCAAAAAAACCCCAACAAAACAAGAACATTTTTGCTGTAGCGGAAAATATACTAAATATAATAAGCAAACCAACAGAATAACAAACAAAGGTCAAGTTAATATTTACACATTTCAATGGAAGAATATATCAAACTAGACAATTTTAATAACTAAGAAATATTTTATTATTATTATTATTATTAATATTACTTTTTTTCAAAAATAACATTATCATTATGAAAATAAAGAATAACACACAATCATTTTTGTTTTATTTTGACGACTTTATTTAATTTCAACTGTTACATCTGTCATCAAAAAAAAAAAAAAAAAAAAAAAAAAAAAATGTAAAAACACACTGAATCACTATTTTGTGATTTGTGAAAAAAAAAAAAAAAATGTACATGCTACTTCACAGTCATGTTCGTAGTTAGTTTTTTTCTAAATTTATTATAAGTCTTGTTAGTTCCTTTGAGATTAAATAAGTTTGACGATTTTGTTAAAAAAAGAAATAATTCTAAAACAAGGTTACCTAGGAAAATGCAGAGTGTTGTCACACACAGGTCTCATTTGTTCTTTGCGAAAAGATCGTCAGAGATCGAAAAACGCGACCAGACTCTGTACACGTACCTCAGTACACGGACAGCTGAAACGCACATCGAGTGAAGCTGTGTTATATACCTACTTTAATATATCAGTGATCAGTAATGATATTAATAGGTCAAAAATTACTCAGAATAAATATAAATTTTAAATCTACGTACTCTTCCGACTGATATATGACATTAAACTGAAAAAAAACAACTCCATTATTATGTTGTTATATCTTGTTTCAGAATAGCAATTTGGTCTAGAAATATAAAAGTTATTTTACACTGGAGACAAAACAGTTGACATGATTTATAGTATAACATCCAGCTGTAATCAAGAAATCTCATTAGCAAAGTAATCCTGACTCAAGCATAGATAATACATTGCTTTTAAAAAATAAATAAATAGCCAAAGAAAATGAGAGAAAGAGACAGACAGACAGACAGAGAGAGAGAGAGAGAGAGAGAGAGAGAGAGAGAGAGAGAGAGAGAGAGAGAGAGAGAGAGAGAGAGAGAGAGAGAGAGAGAGCTCATATTTTTAATTATTAATATAAACAATAACACGTATTAGACGATAGACTAAAGTTTTTATCAGGTAAACAATCTTTGAATAATTTCCACATTTACCATGTTCAATGGAAACTGTTATTTGGAGTATTAGTAAAAGAGAAATCTCGAAATGAGAAAGTTAAATCTCAATGAAACACGTGTTCGACAAGAAATATACATTAACAAACATTATAATCATTACTCAAGTCATCGAGAATAACTTCAGGAAACAGTAAATCTCAGAAGATCATTATCAGTAAGTTCTTTATATAAAGTTAACACAATAATTCATGATTTTTCTTTGAAAGTTTCATCGTCAGTATAAGTAATGTGGTTATAAATCTTTTAACAATAATTAATAAAAGACAGACAATTAAATGAAGGCTTATATTACACAATATGACTCTGGGTCATTGGCAAACTGTAGACAGTCTCCGCTCACGACCACAAAACGACATCCGCATTTCTTGTCGAACTGCAATATAACAGAAAATTGATACAATTGATTGTGTACACCAAAATGTTGACCAGAGACTATATCAATGCGTCTACTGCCGAACATTTTCAAAATCGGTAAGAAAAGTATTTGTATATATGATTGTTACATAAACAGGAGTTGTACAAATTACGTACGTCGTACTTACGAAAAGTAACATGAATGTGATGGATGAGGATTGATTTCGTCGAACTGATGCAGATCTGTTCTGAATGTTGTTTCTGGTGGACGTGTCATTCTCCAGAACCTGTCGATTACTGGAAACAATTTTGTTGATGATTAAAATGTTGGACACGATGAGAATAAAGGAAGGAACAAATCTGTAGACTCAAAAGTCTATCCATTTTCTCGAATACTTCACACTGATCGTGAAAATATTAACATTGAACATTACTCACCAACACCAACAGCCATATTCATGTGTAAATTGTCCAGCTGGCGGCCCATAAATGCAGCTTACAAGGAATAAAAAAAATTGTACTGTCGAATGTCATAATATACTAGTCGTACTAACCAAACTCTAAGGAAACCTTGACTGACTGCCAGGAATCTTAGATATAAAGACGTTGATGTGTTGTTCGTCGACGATTGAATGAAAAAAAACGAAAACCAGAATGTTACCTGCAAGACAGACGCCAATGAGAAACGGAGGCCGATATTTAAATAAATTAAGTGAAATTTCAAGTTCCTCATAGTCACTGGAATCTGCTATTGTATTTTTCATTTGAAATCAATATAAACCTCACAGAAAGTACAGGAATACCTTTATACGTGTGTGTGTGTATGTGTGTGTGTGTGTGTGTGCGCGCGCGCGTGTCGCTGTGTGTGTATATATATATTCTTAATATATATATATATGTATATATTAAGAATAAAATAAAATATAATATATGTAAATATATATATGACACTCATGTTACTTTTAATAAGTATGACTTTTCTTTTATCTGTTTATTTTATTCTTTACCGTCTTTGCAAAGTCACTGTAGTCATTGTATGGCGTTATTTGAAATGTGTAATATAGGACAGTTTTATTTGAATACTCGTATTTTTCTCTCAGAACGTGTATTTATTTGTTTATTACTATTTATTTAACTGTCATCTTTATTCATAGTAAAATAGTTTTTAATTTTGAACGGGAATATTTCTGTTTTGTGTACTGAAAGACGTTCAAGAAATGTATCATACGCTAATGTCGTATTCCCTTTATTTGCTCAAGGCAAAAATCGCTAATTATAAATCTCTCTCTCTCTCTCTCTCTCTCTCTCTCTCTCTCTCTCTCTCTCTCTCTCTCTCTCTCTCTCTCTCTCTCTCTCTCTCTCTCTCTCTCTCTCTCTCTCTCTCTCTCTCTCTCTCTCTCTGTCTGTCTGTCTGTGTGTGTGTGTGTGTGTATGTATATATTAATATTCGTATTTGTGTTGGTCTATAATTTGAGAAAATTACTCCGCCCATCAGTTCAATATACAGCTGTCCAATTATTTACACTTAATGAACAAATAATATAAAGAAATTCTATTCGACATTTCAGTTTATTCATTATTCTCCTGGTCGATCTAAGAAACTTTTTTAGAGTATAAATGAGTGGTCCTGATTTGTAGAAAGGACTGGAGGAAGCAGAAGTGAAACAACAAGAACAAAAACAACAACATCAGATAGAGAACTTGTCTGATATTTCCATTTTCCACTGATTTTGGGTATATATTTCGTCAACGATTTGTAATAACATTTGTAATAATAGCAACCGCAGCAAGAAGAACAGATAGAAAACCTTTTTGATAACTGAGTTTTCCATTTTTATTAGGCTACATTTACGACTGATGAACATTTCTTAAACTAGAAAACTGAGAGTAATTTTGATTTAAATTTGGTTTGCCCTAAAAACAACAACAACAACAATGAAAACCGCTGCACAGTTACGGCTAACGATAAGAGAAACAGAACCGTTGCAATTTACATTTTCAGTTATTCTTCCTTTCTAATTAATACTGGATTTAATACTGGATATAGTGACTAATAATTATAAATAAAAGTATTTATGTTGTAAACTGGAAATATGACTGAATTTCCGACTTTCCTGAATATAGAGCTGCTGTGCTATTTGGAAATACGTTCCGCCGTTCATGTTAACAATAGGACTGGTGGGTAACACTTTAGCGTTCATTGTTTTGTCATGGTCATCATCAATGCGAGAAACGACAATATCGCTGTATTTGAGATGTCTGGCTGTCTTCGACAGTCTCGTTCTCTGTTCTGGCTTGTTAAGACTCTGGTTAGAATATCTAGTTATTTACGACATCAGAACATACAGTCCGACTGCATGCAGACTGCACGTGTGGGCGAGTTATTCGACCATTTACACGTCAGCGTGGTTGTTGGATGTCGGTGATGTTGGAAAGATGTTTGTCTGTCTGGTTTCCTCATAAAATAAGAATGATATGTACGAGGCGAGTACCTGTTACAATTGTATCCATAAATTACATTTTTGCCAGGACCATACATTTTTGGATATGGAGATTTTGAAGAAACCGAAGGAAATAAGACACGTGTTTCTCACTGTGAAGCGATTACTGATGAATACTACAAATTTGATGTTACAATTTGGTCGTGGGTTAATGTTTGTGTCTATAGTTTCTTCCCTTTCTTTATTCTCATCATGTGTAACATTTTAATCATATACAAAATTGTTTCTGGAAATCGACAGATTTTGCAGAATGACACATCCAATGGAAACAACATTCAGAACAGATCTGCATCAGTTCGACGAAATCAGAATTCATCCATCACATTCATGTTATTTGTCGTAAGTGCGACGTACGTAAATTCTGCAACTCGTTTTTGTGTTTCTGTCATAAATAATAATATCTTTTAAAGAAATTTGAAAATTTTCATGATGAGGCAGTAGACCCTCTGAGATGGTGCCTGGAATACATTTTGATGTACACAAACAACTGTATCAATTTTGTGTTATACTGCAGTACTGGACAACGATTTTGACAAGAACCCTGGACTTTCTTTTGTGGTCGTGAGCGGAGACAGTCTGACATCTACAGTGTGCCGGTGACCCAGAGTGATATTGTATAATCCAAGCATTCCATTAATTGTCTATTGTTTGCTTCAGATTTTCTATTTATTCTAATTTATTGCATATTGACATATGCCTCTTGGCAGCATTCAACATATTCAAGTTTTAGCTTTTAGACAGACCAAAAGGTTTTCTTTTAATAATAGTCGAGATAACAGATTTTATGGAACACACTAAATATAGAATTTATCAAGGATTATTTAGGAGATAATAGCTGCTAGACATTATTGTTTATATTAACAATGATCAACATGACTCTCTCTCTCTCTCTCTCTCTCTCTCTCTCTCTCTCTCTCTCTCTCTCTCTCTCTCTCTCTCTCTCTCTCTCTCTCTCTCTCTCTCTCTCATTTTCTATAAGTATTTATTTATTTATTTCAAACTAATGGCTATTCTGACATAAGACATAAAAACACAATAATGCTGTTATTGTTATTTTTTTTAGTATTTATATTTTTTAAATTTTTGTGTGATTTTTTCATTCGGATCGACATATGCATCTAAAATTAATATTTATTGTGAGCAATTTGCGATTTTATCAAGGATTATTTATGAGATAATAGCTGCTACATATTATTGTTCAGATGAATAATGATCAATATGATTCTCTCTCTCTCTCTCTCTCTCTCTCTCTCTCTCTCTCATTTTCTGTCGGTGTTAATGTATATATGTATGCATATATATATATTATATATATATATCTATCTTTAAAGATGAAGCTATAGATATTTACTTTACTTCAGTCAGCATTACTTTGCTGATGAGGTCTTTACAATGCAATCTCTACGTATGATATGTCTCTAATGAGAAGTAACTTATATTTTTTATTCTTTACATCAAAGTGCTGTACTGACACGTGTAACAACAACACTGAAATGGAGAATAATAAGATGTTTGGATTCTATTTCTTTGCAAACCATATGTAGATGCAACTTTTATATGTATCCTGAAAATTAATTTTAAGTTTCATCAGATTCTCGAGCACACACACACACTCTCTCTCTCTCTCTCTCTCTCTCTCTCTCTCTCTCTCTCTCTCTCTCTCTCTCTCTCTCTCTCTCTCTCTCTCTCTCTCTCTCTCTCTCTCTCTCTGTAATAAATTTAAAATCTTCATACATTTCTTGATAAATATCACAAAGAGATGAACGCTAAAATGTTCATTTCAGAATGTTTCGAATAATAATAATAATAATAACTAAAAGAAAAGAATTGAATCTTCAGTTAGAAATTCCATGTCAAACATCTAATTAAAGTGTAAATGGGGAAATGTGAAGAAATAGTCTTAATACATTTTGTATTCATCCATTTTGCATTCTGACAGTCTTAATTAATAACGAAGAGTAGAGTCAAAAAAATATTAGGCGTTATTATTATTTTACACAGTCGTTACGTTATCTCGTACAAGTCGGATCTAGTTGCTGTAAAGTTTGTTTCAGCTCCAGAAAAATACGGTTATCAGTCTTCTGTATACGCAGTGACGTCACGATTGCAGTTGTAAAGGGATAAAATGGCTGTGTTCAGATGTTTTGTAACAATATTGTATTGTCATGCATTATTATCTACGATTATATGTCGCCCAAAATAATAACTTGGATGAATGAAGAATATTTATTAGGCCAGTTATTCAGACCTTGAAAAGTATACCTTGAAAAGGTAATGTGGAAAATAAAAGAAGAAAACAAAATGAAAATAGCATTAGTCACATTATGAGAGCTTTATGGAAGAAGAATAAGCAAGCTGCAGTAATGAGAGCAGTTATATATATTTGACAAACTAGCGAAATCTAACTTTTTGACAGTACGATTCATTCTGTGTATAATTTGAAAGCGTGACTATTTATTGTCTACAAATCAGTGTAAACTTGATATACTTCCTCACATATTAAACTTTACGTATATGTATCTGAGTGTTTCGATCTGATTGATGCGGAAATGTTCAATGTGATGTAGAAATAGCGTACTTTCATCGGTTATTATTTATCTTCTGTGGATATTTTGTATTCACCTTTGAGTAGTAAACTCATGTTCTAGACCTTGGTGAACTTTTATTATTAATATATACATATTTTCAAAGCAAATATCAGAATAGGCTGAAAAATAAATAATTGTAAAGACGAAGATGATTATTAATAACATTTCTGAAAGACGACATTCGGTTTACATATAAGCTTTAAAATCTTAGCTGACATTTGTTGATATAGTCAAATGAAAAAATACTATTTATAATGAAATGTAAATAATCTTATTTTTGTCTATTGTGTCAGTGTTTGTTTATTGAAATTAATCGAAATCTTGAATACAGAGAGTGATGAAGAAAACCGTGATGTTTGTTTTTAATATATAATTTCAGTCGTGAAAAAAAAGGACAAATAACTATTTAATCAGTTTTAAGAGGTTCCAGGTAAAAAAAAAAAAAAAAAAAGTTATAATAATAATAAAAGAATGGTTAATAAATTTCATGCAAGTTGAATATTTACAGTTTTAATAACTATTTCGTCGGACAACATGTACATTTTTTA
The DNA here is from genome assembly GCA_012295275.1 of Chrysomallon squamiferum. NCBI lineage: Eukaryota > Metazoa > Mollusca > Gastropoda > Neomphalida > Peltospiridae > Chrysomallon > Chrysomallon squamiferum. Next base: position 12,673,664 of record CM022669.1, read on the forward strand.
TTACTTCAGAATAAAAAAAATAAAAAAAAACAAACAAATATTCCTAATTAATTTTTATTAATTTCTGACTGAAAGGACTAAACAGAAGGCAATTACATGTTTGTCTTTTCTGTTAACTCGTGAATTAAAAAGTCTGTTCTTTGGAACAAAATGCAAAATTATTTATGATGAAACAGGTGGGGGAGAAAAAATGTCTTTGTCGGTGTCCACGTCTAAGGAGAACAAAAAAAACACCCACGAAATTTAACAGGATTTTTGCACGAGAAACCAAAATTTGATTTCTTCTTTAAATATTCAGTAAAAAGAGAATGTCGCTGAATTTTTACTATTGATAATATATTTTTTTCCCTGAAAGTAGTTTATTAGCATTAATGTGTTTAGTGTATGGAATTAATTAAGATGCTTACATACAAAATTCATAACTATTTTCCAGCTATATTCAGTGTCATTTTTTTTTTTCAAAGGCATCGATTGCTGCCTTGCGTTATAAATTGTAAAAAAATTGTACAATAATAATAATTCAAATATTTAATTTTTCGTCATTTTTGGCATTATGCTAGAAGCCCGAGACCCTTTTATATCATGAGTACGTCGACCATAGACAGCTCAGCCCACTTACAAATCCAGCACTCTTTAATTAATAAAATAAAATTAAAACAGCAGTAGCAATAATAAAAAAAAACAATTACAAAAATAATAAATAAATAATAAAGTGACAAAACGACAATTAGTATAGCCATGGCAAATAATAATAATAATAATAATAATAATAATAATAATAATAATAATAATAATAATAATAATAATAATAATATTAATAATAATAAAAATAACAAAACAACACCACCAACAACAACGACAACAATAATGATAATAATAATTTTAAATGTGTTGTTATTATTTTTATTATGCTAGAAGACCGAGACCCTCTTATATTATGAGTACGTGGACTACAGACAGCTCAGCCCACTTTCAAATCCAACACTGTTTACTGTAATAAAATAAAATTAAAACAGCGGCAACAGCAAGAAAAAAAAAATAACAAATACAAAACCAAAAAAGAATATATATTTTTTAACTCGACTGAACGCTATTAAGGTAACTTAATAATAATGATGATGATGATGATGATAATAATAATAATAATAATAATAATAATAATAATAATAATAATAATAATAATAATAATAATAATAATAATAATAATAATATACTGTGCCAAATAAGTTTAGCAATTACTAAGAAGATATGAAATACGGACTACCTGACTGTATGTTGAATTTATTTCTACACATTATTTCACTCATACAGCATTTCTGAATACAGCCAGCAGTAACGCGTTGTCACGGGATCAACGTCTTTACTTTAATTTCAACTGATGAAACGGAGGTTTACATCTACCAAAATGGTGAGAGAAACTCAATAATGTGTGTGTACACCAGCGGCATCGATGACAACAGTACATCGTCGTGTCATACTTCTAATGAGAGCATTAATCTATCTTATCTTGGAGTAGATAATCGTGGTCTACCAGAACGTGGTCGATCTCGCACTTCCCCTGTTTGATGTTCGCGTTGTCATAGTCGTGATATGGTATAATCACGAACACTAAAGTACAGAGCGACGTCGTGTACGCTTTGGCCAGCGTTAAGCCGTCCCATTGCTTCATGACGTTGATTTTCCGTTAAACCTGGACGGTGACCCATTATAACAGGATAAATTCTTCCTTTCGCTTATTGGATGATGTTGGGTCAGTGCATCTAAATGTGATTTCAATGCATCCGTATTGCACGCGCTTCTGCGACCGCACGAGCGCACCGCGTTTGCACGTGCAGTACGCACACATAGCTGTGTGCTATACGACAAATGGTGTTTTTTTCATTACCCAGTGCGAGAGGCCATGTGCAGCTAACATATTACCAAGTTTCATCGCTTTATTTTAATTTATTTGGAAGCATCAGTCATTTACAAAAACTTGCTAAACTTTTTTGGTTAATAACAAAAACAACAACAACAACAACAACAACAACAACAAAAATGAAAAAAATGAAATAAAATAAAAAGTAATTACTAAATAAAATTAAAACAATCCCGCCCTTACAACAACAATAAAAAAAGAAAAAAAAAGAAGAAAAATAGCAAACAAATTAAGGACGATTTTGGTAAAGATTCCCTCACAATATTCCAGAGAAAGAAACTGGATAACAAAGCCGCTGCAGCCCTTACTTTATCTAATAATACAGCACTTTCGTACTGGAAATAATTAAATAAATAAATAAATAAATAAATAAGAGATTAAAGAAAGAAAAAACTGTAGAAAATCACAGGTCGTTTGCAGGCCTCTTCTTTCGTAGGACACCAGTACACGGCATATAATTAAAGATTAAAATGTGGGGCACTGTTGTTGTTTTTTTTTTTTTTTTTAAATAAAACATTTCTTTTTGCATACAAAGGGAGACAAATACAAGAGACCAAAATCAATGTTTTTGCCTAGTGTTCTGTCTCGTGACTCTGTTAAACGTTAGCAAGTTACATCGTTTATCTATAACAGTAAAGCACGCAGTGTCCTCAGCAATGTTCCCTTTTTATTCGATTACTACACGCATACACGCACGCACAGACGGACAGACTCAGAGAGAGACGCACAAACACACACACACAGTCTCGCACACATACATACACAACACATACGCTCTACTCAGCATCAGTAATATTAACAATAATAACACATATATAAATGAAACAAAATGTGTGTATACGTTTGTATGTATATTAAAATATGTAAAGGTGTACTAAAAGGCACACATTCATTGATTTGCTGGTAAAGAAAATACAGATGTTCTTGCGTAAATATGGGCACCATCTGTGATTATCATTTAATGTCCAGCAAATTTTAGTTAACAATGCGGCAGTATAGTGCGTTATGAACACCTGACTACAGTGTACGTACGTTTTATTTTATAGTATGAAGTCAGGGATAACATAATCGATATGAAAACAAAATAAGCGTTAAACAGTACCAAAGAAACTTAATTTTTGCTCTGTGGAGTATTAATCGCTACAGTGTACATTAATTAAAGTATGTTTAAATAAATTAGATATATGTTCAAGTTATTATTTTACCTCATGACAGAATTATATAAAAAAAAAAAGAAAAGAATTATGATAATATAAAGATACTATTAAAAACATTTAACACTGGACTGCAAATTCACGAACAAAACACTGCTTAGAAGTATACAGGCGAGTGTTAGGTTGTTTCCTCCTGTCAGCAAACGTTTGTGCTTTAAGTTTATCTCATATAATATATTATATATTACATCTGTTCCTTTATTTCCTTAAATTTAAATAGCGTTGCTAGCATAATGTGAAGCACATAAATATCAAATATTAACAAATTGGCAAGTAACTAAACATACTTTATAAGAGAATGGGATTGGATAGTGAAAAAAATGAACATCTGGAAATGATGTACATTAATTGAATATATTTCATATTTTGATAACACAGCTTGTATAATGAATAGTATATTAGCACGAAAGAAAGTATCTTGAAACATATTAGACTAAGCACGAAAGAAAGTATCTTGAAACATATTAGACTACACTAGCTAATATGATTACAGTAAAGGTAGTTATCATTGGACTGTATTTCAACAGTATCTAAAACACCAGCTTTCCAGTTATTTTTATTACCTTGTAACATAATACAGATATATAGTAATAAATTAATCATTAACCGAATTTCGGATAAAAAAAAAAAAAAATAATAATAATAATAATAATAAAAATAAAAAATAGAAAGAAATGAGGTTAAAAATAATAAAGGAAAACGAAAAAAAAAAAAAAAAAAAAAAAAAAAAAAAAAAAAAAAGAAAAGAAGGCAATAGAAAGAAACAAATAAAGTGTTTTCGACTTTAGAATCAATGATTTCTTTCATGAAGAAAATGAATTGCTTTGTATTGCCTCTTGAATTGGCGTTTCCACAACTCAATAATTGTTATTAAGTTACAATCCGGTGAGAAAGAGGTAATTGCGTGTCCTCAAAGAGTTAGGTGATTCGATGTGTGCATTGTTTCAGAAAGCTCTTATACCATTTTCAAAGTCGATATCTTAAGTGGAAATTTGCCAATGAAAAGCGTGAATTACAATTGTCATAGCTGCGAACTACTCTGTAATATTTGTCTTACTATAAAAAGCTTTCCGACGAACAGTAATAGTTATCTGCGACGGACACGCCCACTGACCTGTCAGAACAGTCACAAATTGTCTGATTAGCACGTTAATTTTTTTCCTATTCTGTCCTACAGTAATAGTCTGTCAGCTGAAGTTCTGCTGAAGCAGAATCTATTACAGGTATCACAGAGTAAAACTATATTTTTAAAAACAACAACTCGTGTTTAAAGCGCATTAATGAATACAGTATATATATAGCACTGCATACAGGTAAACAGTTCACATTCAAACATTTCTGAAGCTGGAACAGTAATATCAAGTTCTGGCTTTCCAGTGTTTTGTGTGAGGTTTATATTAATTTGAAATCAAACAGACAATGGCAGATTACACTGAGTACCAGGAATATAAAATCTCACTTAACATATTTAAATACGCGCCTCCGTTTCTCATTGGCGTCGGTCTTGTAGGTAACATTTTGGTTTTCGTGGTTTTGATGAAGTCGTCGATGAAACACACATCCACGTCGTTATATCTGAGATTCCTGGCAGTCTTTGATAGTTTGGTTCTCTGTACCGGTTTGTTTAGAGTTTGGTTAGTACGACTAGTAAATTATGACATTCGGGAGTACAGTTCGTTTGCTTGTAAGCTGCATTTATGGGCCGCCAACTGGACAATTTACACATCAACGTGGCTGCTGGTGGCGGTGACGTTGGAAAGGAGTTTCTCAGTTTGGTTTCCGCATAAAGTAAAATCTGTTTGTACAAAACGTGTAACTCTTATCATAATCTTTTTCATTATTATAATAATGGCTGTTTTGCCAGCACATTACATCATTTTGATGGGTGATACTCTTGAAACAGAGAGCAATGAAACGTACGTGCTTCACTGCTCAGATCTTGACGATCAGTACGAAGTGTTCGAGAAAATGGTTTGGCCATGGATAGACTTTTGTGTCTACAGTTTTTCCCATCCTTTATTCTCATCGTGTGCAACATCTTAATCATCAACAAAATTGTTTCCAGCAATCGACAGGTTCTGGAGAATGACTCGTCCAGCGGAGGAAACAACATTCAGAACAGATCTATGTCATTTCGGCGAAATCAGAGCTCATCCATCACGTTCATGTTACTCGCAACAAGCGCAACTTACGTCATCTGTACGACACCATTCTGCGTGTCAGTGATATACTTAAATGGCTTTCAATCTCAGTTTGAGAATCCACATGACGAGGCATTGGTCGAATTGATGTGGTCGTTGGTAACCATTCTAATGTATATTAACAACTGTATTAATTTTATCTTATACTGTGCCAGTGGACAGCGTTTTCGTAAAGAACTGAGAATACTGTTTTGTGGTAAGCAGCAACGTTTTTCTGATATTTACAGTGTGCGAATGTCACATTCATATGCTAATGGCACTTAATAAACAGACTAATAATAACATTTTTATTTTTTCGAGATTCTCTATTGTATATATATATATATATATATATATCTGTTCAGATCCTTTTTTTTGTCGTCCAGGACTTGACATACATTTAATATATTAAGATAATCAAAAATGTTTGAAATCTAAATCGTTTATTAGTGCTGCTTTTACGAAACGGTAGATGTTAACTGAAATTTTCGTTAAACGTTTTTATGGTTCTGGTTAGATCGGGTAACAGAGTTTTGCATCAACGAGTAGAATCTTTCCTCTGCCACGTTTTGGAACAGGAAACATCGATTTTCATAAATTAATCTACATTAGATTTTAGAAAATAATTAAATGTAAGACAGACATTTCTTGGATATATTATTTTCAGCTAAATTCAAATAAATGTAAAATCTCTAGGCAAAGAAATTCTCGCTCTCCTTAACTTGAAACCTGATTATGCTCCTGAAATATATATATATATATATCTTTATCTATATTTGTATGTTTGTAAATATGTATATATATATATATATATTTGCTACTTTTTATAAAATATTAATTATCAACATTTCAAAATAGCATCTTTAGTACAAAGGAAAACCGTATTTAAAATCAAACTGGAACATACCTGAATTCTCTATTTTCAAAGATTTCCAACGATTATAGCTTTAACTAATGTTCATATTACTTACGTTCGGTAAATTTAAAACTCTCTAATCATATTTAAAAAAATTCCACCAAATTTACAAAGATTTCAGTACGGGTACCGGACCAATTATCCGGCGTCCTGAAATCCGGAAAGACAAGAAAACCGGAATTTTTTTTCCCGACGCTATTTTCATAGTTCACGCGCACCAGATAGGAACTGGCCGCATTGTTTACGTGTAAGTCGCCACACTTTTAAAATGTTTATGCCTAATTCTTTACGTATTTGGATGCCTTGGTACCAGAATACCGGAAAATCCAGAAATCGGGAATGCGCCAAGGAATCCGGATAATTGGTCCGGTACCCGTGTTATATGCAACAGCGCGGTATTGGAAAAAAAGTATAAAGTTAGACACAAGCTGTTCTGACCTGTCAGAAAGCGTGCCTGTCGTAGACGTGCTTCACAACAGCTTGCTCTGATTAGCACGTTCATTTGTTTTTTCAAGGTTCAAGGTTCTGTTCTGACTGTGTTTTCTATGGTTTCTTCTGTACTTTCTATTGATTAAGTCTGGTGAACTGATCCTACTATCTTGCCACAGCTGCATGAATTAAATAAAAAAAAAAAAAAAAAAAAAAATAAAAAAATATCTCTTTCACATTATTGCTTAATCTGTTGTGTGTTAAACTCACTCATGTACATTATGAAACAGTTTATTTAGTAAACGTGATGAATTTATGTCTACGACTTTTTTATTTTTTATTTTTATTTTTATTTTTGTATTAATACTGTTTGATATAAACAAGTCTGTTAAAGCCGATGTATTAAGAATTATATATATATATATACATATACATATACATATATGTATATATGTATATGTGTGTGTGTGTGTGTGTATATATATATTAATGGAAAAAAACAACAACATACAAACAAAAACCAAATAAACAAAGAAAAAATATTTTTTGCTCAGTGAAGATCCATCATGCAATTGCTAAAGGAATAAACAATACCTAAATTAATAAAACTTTTATGACAGTAATTATTTTTAGAAATCTTATTAAATTAAAGATAAAACTAATTATATTTTTTATTCTGAAAATTCCATGTCCCATTGTATTTTCCACTTAATCTAATTTTTCTGATGATAAGGTTACTTTTGTTGAACAGTTAATTATTGCTAAAGATTTTTTTTTTTTTTTTTTATTATAACGTAATACGTTTTATTAATATAAAAATAGACAATTTGATTAATCCTCGATTTATTATTTCTTTATTCTAATAATAATTAATAACACTGTACACGACATATATTGATCTGTGACTCGTTGTCTAACTAATGGAAACTGTTACGTATGTATATATGTGTGTGTGTTTCTGAGTACGTGTTGTGTACGTGCGTGCAATCGACCAGTGTAAAATACTGAATAAGAATTATTTATGTTAAAACTTGAACGTTGTATAAGCATTTTATAAAACAAATAATAATAATAATAATAATAATAATAATAATAATAATAATAATAATAATAATAATAATAATAATGTCATAGCATGGAAAGAACACACTAAAACAGCTACTATTACACTGGCATTCAACAGTACAACAATTAGATTTAACAGGTGGAATCTCCAACTGTAAACAAACTTTTAACTAACAACAGTTAAAATATCTTAATTAATTCTTCCGATCTGCCACAATGATAATGGAGAACAGTCGAGAATAAATTAAAATATTTTAATTAATGCATCGAAAAAAGGAATTATGAATACTAATGATAAATACATTAATGGATACATGAAAAAGATTTTTTTTAAATAAAAGCCAACAAAATCTATTACATTTTCTGCCACGAGAATATCATGACAATGTAGACTATGAACAAATACTGGCTGGCAAAAGGAAATTAGGTAATTTACGTCAGAACAGGCCATAAATTTCAAAACATGAAATCAACAGCAAATTACATAACCTGATCGAAGGTGCATACATATAACCATATGGTATTTCGTTATTATTAACATTTTCTTTTTTTCACATTGGAGAATAAACAAGGAAAGTAAAATCTCTCTTACTCTTCATTTTACATTAAAAAATTATTCCAGATGCTCCCGTCTATATAACCCAAGATTAACAGAAAACGAATAAAACAACAAGAAAGAAAACAAGTAAAGTCCACTGTTACTGAATGGTATGTGTGCCCAAACTGTGCAAACTGAAGTAAAATAATCGGTGTCATAATAATAATAATAATATCGTTTTTATATTATTATATTCATTTTAATTATACAAACAAAATTATATTAAAAAAAACAAAACAACAACAACAACAACAACAACCCCTACCCCCCAAAAAAATCAAACAACAACAACAGCAATAGCAACTAGAAAAAATCAAACCCATAGTTATAATATACCCAAAACTGTTCATAAAATGTTCTCCGGCGTCTTTTGTACAACCATTCTCCACTTCATTCATTCCAGGACTTCATTACCTTTGGCTAGTAATTAAATGTTTAGTTCTTATCTTTTGTTACAGTATATTACATTTTGTGTATTATTTCAATATACTCTCTGTATGAAGTTTACACCTTGTTCACAATAACTAATATGTATCTACTAATTAACTACTGATGCATATCTTTATAGATATATATGTATAAATATATATATATATATTAAATTATGTCGAATTACAGGCCAATGTAAAAATTAATATATACACATATTTGTGTGTTTATTTACTATATACATATACATATATGGATATGTATTGAACCTGTCATATATCGATATATGTTTATGTATATGTATGTATATATTAAATAAACATACAAATATGGGTATGTATTAATTTTTGCATTGGCCTGTAATTCGACATAATTACTCCGCCCATCGAATCGCCGATACGGCGGTGGAACTAGTTACCTTTAGCCAGTTGAGATAGAAACAGTGTCTCTTCGACATTTCAGTTTTTCCATTATTCTTCACGACTATAGAACGTTTCTTAAGATGTAAAACAGTGGCTGTAGAAATGTAGTTGTCTTATTTTAACAAGCAGAGCTAATACAACAACTGAATCAACAACAACGACGACAATTATAACCAAGAAGAATGGATAGATAAGCTGTTTGATAAGCTGAACGACTAAAAAACGTTTCCTAGAAAATCAATACGAAATCGTATATTGGTTATACATTTGGTTTATATCAACAATCAGAGGTAAAGCATAACAACAACGACGACGAACGACAACGACAACAACAATAGAAGGACAGTGTGTTTGATATTTGAACTGTTCTATTATTCTTCATGACGACCATAAAAAGTTTCCTAGAAAATAAATACGAGATCGTATTTTGGATATATATTTTATTTACATAAACAAGAAGACATCAACAACATCAATAACACCAACAGAAGGAACCTGTTATATAACTGATTTTACCTTGATAGTTAATGATGACTAAAGAACGTTTCCTAGAATATAAAATTGAGATAATAATTTGATGTACATTTCGTTTACCTTAACAGGAAAAGATTATCAACAAGAAGAAATCGAATGAGATCAATAACAGCAGTATCAACAAAAATAACAATAACAGCTCTGGCACACCACCAATAACAAAACTGTTTGATATTTAGAAATTCAGTTATTATTAATGCATAGCGAACAGTGATTTTTATGAGTTTGCCTTAACAACAACAACAACAACAACAACAACGGAAACCGTTGCACAGTTACAGTCACTGATAAGAGAAACAGAACCGTTTCAGTTTAAATTTTCAGTTATTCTTCCTTCCTAACTAATACTGGATTTAATACTGCATATAGTGACTAATAATTATAAATAAAAGTATTTATGTTGTAAACTGGAAATATGACTGAGTTATCCGAATTTCCTGAATATAGAGCTGCTAGTGTTATTTGGAAATACGTTCCGCCATTGATGCTGACATTAGGACTGGTGGGTAACTCTTTAACGTTCATTGTCTTGTCGTGGTCATCATCAATGCGCGAAACGACAATGTCGCTGTATTTGAGGTGTCTGGCTGTCTTCGACAGTCTCGTTCTCTGTACCGGCTTGTTAAGACAGTGGTTAAAAGAAATAGCGGATTTCGACATCAGAACATGCAGTCCGACTGCATGCAAACTGCACGTGTGGGCGACTTACTCCACCATGTACACTTCGGCGTGGTTGTTGGTGGCGGTGACGTTGGAAAGATGTTTGTCTGTGTGGTTTCCACATAAAGTAAGAATGATATGTACGAGACGTGTAACTATTGTTATAATTGTGTCCATAATTTTAATAATGGCCGGTTTGCCAGGACATTACATTTTTGGACTTGGCGACTTTGAAGAAACCGAAGGAAATGAGACATATATTCTTCACTGTGTAGGTATTACAGATCAGTACGACAAATTTGAGGCTACTGTTTGGCCATGGATAGATTTTTGTGTCTATAGTTTCTTACCTTCTTTTATTCTCATCGTATGTAACATTTTAATCATATACAAAATTGTTTCTGGTAATCGACAGATTTTGCAGAATGACACATCCAATGGAAACAACATTCAGAACAGATCTGCATCAGTTCGACGAAATCAGAACTCATCCATCACATTCATGTTACTTTTCGTAAGTGCGACGTACGTAATTTGTACAACCCCTTTTTGTGTTTTTGTCATATATAACAATATATATGATGAGGTGATTGAAAACACTCACGACGATGCAGTTTTTGAATTGAGATGGTCTCTGGTCAACATTTTGATGTACTCAAACAACTGTATCAATTTTGTGTTATACTGCAGTACTGGACAACGATTTCGACGAGAAATGCGCAAGTTGTTTTGTGGTCGTGAGCGGAGACAGTCTGAGATCTACAGTGTGCATGAGACAGAAAGTCATACGCTGTAATGCAATATTATATGTTTGTTATCTTCAACAGAATGTTCATCTTCATCAATGTTTTACGATGTTTTTTTAACTACATATTGTGAATGGCACGCTCACAAAATCGTTATTACGTCAGTTTTGATGATGCAATAATACGTTCATGATGATCATGTAAATTATGATACGTTCAGTATCACAGAATATCAACTTTCGGAATCCAACACAGAAACTGTCTTGGTGATCCACGTGAATAGTCAGCATAAATACATTGGTTCCTCTACATTTTCAATGTCATTGCTAATGGAAGCCGAATTCTGGGCTATCAACAAGTTCAGTCAAAGCAGAAGATCTTCGGAGTCCCAAACAATACTGATATTATGACGTTTGTTTTATGACGCAAGGTGCAAGGTGGACCAGTTTGTTTCCTAGTGAAAGATTTGAACTACAGCCTCAACTACGTAGGAGTCTTTTTCACCAAAAACTCCCTCAGCTACGATTTCTTTCATTGTCAACATGATTTAATTTCTCATTATTTTTTGGTGTTTTGACATGGAATCAGAGTATTTACATGCACAACAAATTATAGTTCATATAATAAAGAGCAATATGGGATAACTCAGTCGTTTTAGTGACAAATATTAATCAACTCATCGATTGCATGCATTTCACAGAAAATATTAATTAACTTTTTTTAGTGAGAAATATTAATTAACTCAGTGAGTACATGCATTTGAACGGAAAATATTAATTAGCTCACCGATTACATGCATTTCAGTGAAAATTTTTAAATAAGTCAGTGATTTCATGCATTTCACAGAAAAAATATTAATTAACTCAGTGATTGCATTCATTAATAGTGAAATATTTAAATCAGGGATTACATGCATTTCAGTAAAAAAAATGTTAAGTTCTATCTAAGCTGACACATTCCCTATATAATGTTCTGAACATTATTTACCACTGAAATACTTCTACTGACTCCTGTTCGCAATATAATCAAATGGATTACAAATCCAAGCATAAACAATCTCAAAAGATTTATGATAAGCGACAGTAATACATTTAGAATTTTAAAGTAATGCCGCCACTAAACGTCTTTCTAAATGAAATAAATGACTGTCAAAGAGGCTAGGACTGAAAGGGTTGAGGAGTGGCAAGTTTTAGCCAAGAAAAAACAAACTTTAAAGGAAGACTGACTTCGTGTCTGCATTTTTAGATCGCTTGCTCAGAAACAGGTAATAAACTATTGAACACCGCAACGTGTAAATAAAACTTCTCTTATTCTGAACACCTGATAGATACTATATCTTTTGAAATATGCTTTTACATATTAAAAATTTCCTTTACGGTTTCCATATTGCATATTGCAACATTTAGAATTTTTCTTTTACAAACCTATCTTCATTTGCATTTTTTAAAACAAGGTCAAACATGTCGTTGCAGAAACCTTGTACTGAACTTCGTACTACCGTCACAGAAGTTTTTGCCTGCAGTGTTTTTCTTCAAAAACAGTTCTCAAAATGCTGGTCATGCTATTTAACTACAGACCACATCAAGTAATTCATTTTCAATGTTTCATTTTATTATAGTCTGAGTTTATTTTGTTGTAGGCTAAAGACAGCTTTGTCGACAACCAAGATCATAATGCATTATTTGTCAATCATGAAACAAGTATTATATTGAAACATAAACGTGTGAAGAAGTACGAACAGTTAATGGACCGCTGACGTAAGTTAGTGGAAATCATTCAAAATGGAAAGTGTAAATGTATCTTATTGTTATTCTAATGGACACGACAATTACTCATAACTTCAAAATCCAATAAGGTTATTTAGGACTGACCTCAATTATTTTGTTATATCATCTTCCTCAAATTGATTAAAAATAACAGTAACACAGTATTATTAATCAGCATTTTTTCTTTATTCAAATACAGCTTCACCATTCTTAATTTCATTCCATTAGGAATTGATTTTTAAAACATATTTTAATTTAAGTGAATTTCCTTTTTCCCTCAAGCAGTATAATTTTCGATTAATATTAATTTTCTACGTTTGTCGAAAACAAATGATTTAAAACGACATTGCGAAAGTATAATTTTGATTTCATTATAACTATAATTTTATTGACATTGTGGATTATTTTTTAAATTTATTTTTTAAAAGCATTTTCACCACATTTTATAAAGCTATTAGATATTTACTCTTTAATCTGCTTCATTAACCACGAACGTTTTTCTTATTACAATACATACATACATACATACATACATACATACATACATACATACATACATACATACACGCATTAATACATATGTACATACGTAAATACATACATATATGCATTCTAAAAAAATATATATATATATATACATACATACATACATTTATATATATATATATATACACACACACACACATAAATATACATATACACATACACATCCACACATATACATATGAATGTATGTGTGTGTGTGTGTGTATATATATATATATATATATAAGTATGTATGTATATATGTGTATCTATCTATCTATCTATCTATCTATCTATCTATCTATTTATATATATATATATATATATATATATATAAATGTATGTATGTATTTATATGTATATTTTTGAATGCATATATATAGATATATATATATATATATATACATACTATTTTGAATTTAGTTTCGTTTAAAAAGGAATCATTTAAATAATATGTACAGAAATATCAGTAAAAAAACCCCAAATAATTAAATTCGGAAAGAGGAAGAAAAAAGGACTTTCGAAGGCGAACACCTGAAAAACTATGAAACAGGATGGTTTAATTCACAAAACGTTTTTTTAAATATAATCCGTAAGCAGTCACTGATGGAAATGGATTTTAGAAACCAGAGATACGCTAACCTTCGCCAGATAACGTTGAAATGGACTGGGGTGTTCATGCTCTATGTCCCTCAGTGAAATTTTTTTTTTATGATCTGAGAATCTGAGAATCCAATTTGTTATTAGGGCAGATAAAATAAAAAAACAACAACAAAACAATAAAAATAAAAAATATAAAAAAAAGTATTGACTTATCTATTACCTAATCTGATTATGGCCTATGTAACAATTTCTAATTCAGAAAGTCAGTTAAAAATAAGCCTTAATATTAGTAAAAGTGAATCGAATTTATAGGATATAAAGACGTCTCAAAGGAAAAAAAAGAAAAAAACTTTAGTCACATTATATATACCGTTGCAGTGTGTGTCGATTTAAAGAAATTTTTACCCCAACCGCATTGCTAGCTTTCCAGCATGGTTGTCACCATATACAGGTATTAATTCATTAAAGAAAAAATGTGTTTTTACTGCTCATAAGATAACTTAAATACACGTGTTATTTTCGAGAGCTGAGTAAAGCATGGAAGTATATTTATAAAAAATAAACAAGATAATTTTAATTGCTAGAAATTTGACAACGGCTACTGTAATAAACATGTCTTATTCCATGCTAGTACAGATACTGGAGGTAAACTGGAAACTAAAAAGCATGGAAACGCTGTTCCCTGGCATACCCACTCCCATTTCCATCACATATTGAAATTACTGAAGTAGAAAGAAATAATAAAAAAAACAGTAATTACAAAATTATTAAATGTTCTGACATGGTTTAGACCATGCTGGCACTGATGACATGTTAACATCTATATCACTGTAAAATAAGAACTGATTTCTTTGGAGTTAGACTATTCAGTTTTGAGTCATGATGCTTTCCATTTACTTATTTATTGTATTTTAAGCTGGCAAAACATACACAGCTGTTTCGGACAAAAGTTAAATACCTTTATCATATCTGTAAGTTTTACAGTGTGAAAACTATAATATTTTATATTCTCTATGCATTGTTTGTTTAGTGAATATTCAACAGATTATTTGAAGTTGAGGTCTTTCATATTAATATACCAATTCAACATTACGAAAACAAATAAAGTGTTTGCGCACCAATCATTTAATTATAGAAGTCTTTTTCTGCACATGAAGACTTTAATTCCTAAAAGCGATAAACGCTAAAATCAACATTTAATAAAAAAAAAAGCCCCATAATCATCTTCCTCAAAAATCTATATCTGCCGCTGATCTACGCAGTAGACTATAGACCTTCGTTGCATAATTGTTATAAACTCCAGAGCAGAAATAGTCATTTTTCTCAAAACAAACAAAATGGGTTTATAGCGTTTTGGGACCAAACTCTTTACACGAAGAGTCTTCGTTATAAAACTGTTACCATTAACATGTTTGAAAACATTTATTAGTCCTTCATATAACATAATACGTATTAATGAGTTATTTAAGTATATAAACATTATTTAATGATTACAAATATTTGTATTTGTCTGTGTGTTAGATTGGCTATTATTAATACACTGGAAAAACGTGTTTGCGAAATGTGTCAGTTTTACACCTAGTTTATATAAATATAGATTAACATTTACTCTGTCATATGTTTGTGAGTTAACTAATTGATATAATTATTTTGATTTCGCTCCTTTTATTTGCGTTAGCTATAGAATAAAGTTGCTTCAGTGTTTGAACAAAAGAGAAAAACACGCACACAAGATAATCAAGTTGTTCACTGTTACATTTCTGACTGTTAAAGAGATTGGGAGACTATACCTGTGGTTGATACCGCAATGAAGGATTTGGTCTCAAAGTATTTTTTATGGAAAGTATTCTTTTTCGAACTGTCCAAAGCATCTGGAAAAACATACTAGTCTAACCTTTCACTGACTGAATCTTCTTAACAAATCTGAAAAATCAAAGGAATAGCATGACCATCAAAAATTTATTATCTAGTTTATGGGTGGCATTTTGTTTTTTCGGGGGAGAGGGGTGGTCTCCCTGTAACAAAATATATAATCAGTTAATATTTTAAAAAGGAAGAAATAACACATTAAATAATACACATAGTATTAGTTTATCTCATTTACCAGCTGATGTACCAACATAAAGAAGATATGACTTTAGTGTTTCTGTTTCCCACTGAACCATAAGAGAAGGTACAGTATTAATTAATATCCTGGAGACTTCGATGAAACTTCTAAGACTTTACTCCTTTTAATCGTTACACAGTCATATAATTTATTATATATATAATATTATTTTATAATATAACAGACACTATGTGACAGAAATGTTAGAATTAGACAAGGAAGTCTGAGTCGTACTGTTGATGATATGCATGTTATTCATATGCAGACTGTAAACATTTGAGGTCTGTGGTTTCTTGCAGAGGAACAAGGCCCGCAACTCTTCACGAAATTTTCTCCCACTGACGCAGTATAAAACAAAATTGATGCAGTTATTCATGTACTGCAGCAGGTTTACAG
>CM022669.1:12695171-12752671 GCA_012295275.1 Chrysomallon squamiferum
CTTTGCTCTGTGTTTCTTCTCTTCTTTTTTTTTCTTACTCTTTATTTCTTTCTCTCTATTTCTCTTTTCCTCCTTTCTCTTTCTATCTCTATATCTTTTTTTTCTATCCTATAATTACCATTCTTTTAATCTCAGCCCAAATAACAAAATCATTTACGAAAACAAAATAACAACTAATATGTACGTTACAAATATATAGGAAGTATATGATTAAAATACACGAATATGTGAAATGAAAATATTAATGATATGTCACCGATTTTTAATTTTTTTTTAGCGCAGATGTTTATTACTTATCTAAACTGAATGATATATAAAATAATCACAGGTGTTTATTCTAATTAGTTTGTTTCGTATTTAGCATTAGTTCCGCTTGTTATAATACAAAATGATCACCTGTCATTATATCGATTTGACACGTTATTAAGTGTTCGTACTTATTACTAGGGGCATGCAAACAGTAATAACGTTTGATCATGTGACAAAAAAAATATGTAGAACAAGCAGGCTGAATAATATTTCGTATATTAATCATTATACATAACACACAGAATCGGTTTTCTAAAGCAGAACCCACTTTTCGTGTGTTCCGTTGTATGATCAAAAAATAAATAAAAATAAAAATAAATATAAATATAAAAAGAAAATGAAAAAAAGAAAGAAAAAGAAAAAGAAAAAGAAAGAAATAAAATGTATAAAAATAAAATAAAATAAATATATATAAAAATAAAAAATATAAAAATAGTATTTTACATCGTTGTTTTCATTCTGATTATTATTATTATTATTATTTATTATTATTATTATTATTATTATTATTATTATTATTATTATCATTATTTTTTTTTAATGTTTTGTTGCAGAAAACAATATTTCATATGCAAATTTACCCTTGATAAAGCACTTGTTAATTGTGGAGCACAGGTTGGAATTGTTAAAGATCACAGATAGAATCGAAAAGGACTGTTACACGTATTATTCCTCACTTTTTCTATTAAGGCAACCAACGTTTGCTAACGATAAAGTATTATTATTATTACTACCACTACTGCGTCTATTACTACTACTATTATTATTACTGTTATTACTACTATTACTATTATTATTTTAATCATCATCAAAATCATCATCATTACCACAGCTACTATTAGCACTAGTACTGTATTACTACTAATTGAAATACAACAACAAAAACAACCACTACTGCTATTACAATTATCATCATTATTATTATTATTGCTGTTGTTGTTATGGTTATTATTATTATTATTACTACTGACAATGTATTTTTCTGTAATCAAGTCTTCTATTTCACAATTTTCCTTTTAAACTTTCCGTTGTTGTCGTTTGAATCTAGCTCTATTTTGAACCGACCATGTTAACAAACATACATTATTTGAATACGCATATTTCAATTTACACGTTCAATAACAGCAATTATTGTTATTGAATTTTACATCACAGCATCTGGTACAGAACAATCGTATCTTTTAACGTACCATGCATTGTTAGTATTATCGCCCCATCCATTATACACATAATGTATATATACAGTTGGACTGGATATATATATCTTCCAGTCTGTCTGTCTGTTCATCCAAATAGAAATTAAATAAATGCACTGATACTTAAACAGATGGATAAACAGATAGATTAAAAAATAAATGTACAGACAGACAGATGGTTTGACGTTCATTCACACACATTTCACTCATGGATTATAAAAATAGTTTGCGTAAGTCACACGAAGCAGGTATGTTACAGGTATGTCTATCTGTATGTGTGCGTATGTGTGTGTGAGTGTGTAATATACATGCGTCTGTATGTATCCGTTTAAAGTAAATATACATTATTAATTATCTGCAATAATACAAAAATTCATAGCATCATTCGAAAATAACTAATAACTAAAATTAAAAAAAAAAATTAAAAAAAAAGATTAAAAAAATAAAAATAACAATAAAAACAAAAAATATTAAAAAATACAACAACAAAACAAAATAAACAACGACAACAAAAACAAAACAGAAAAAAAGCGAATAAATCAAAATATTGACGACATTTTTTTCAGTGTGTGTGGTCAGCCCATTTTGTGTTGACATGCTTCGCATGACGGATTAACATCAGACTGTCATTGTCACTGGAGTTACATAGTCCCCTTTCTTTGCCCCAGAGATAACTTTCTATCCGTCAGGTGTCCGGCACAGTAAGGGCCGATCCTGAATTTCAGAAAGGGGGTGTTAATTATGATACTACATTATTATTGTTGTTGTTATAGAAATTGTTGTGTTATTGTTATCATTTTTATCATTATTATTGTCATGTCTTTGTTGTTGCTCTCCTTTTTTTTCTTCTTTTTGTTATTATTATTATTATTATTATTATTATTATTAGTAGTAGTAGTAGTAGTAGTAGTAGTAGTATAGTAGTAGTAGTAGTAGCTTTACTTTATATTAAAACATTTTTTTTTTTGTTTATCTTGTTGCTTCAGTTACCGGCGTTTTCATGTTATTCGTCACAGAGAAAAAACAATTACTATAACAAGAAATTATCCAATGATATTACCATTACTGTGATAGCTATTGCTTATGCTACTATTACTACTACTACTAGAAGTACTATTTCTAATAATAGTACTGTTAGTAATAATGAAAATCACATTATATAGTTACGGTAAATTTAATAATGCAATTACCACTACTACTACCATGACTACCATCAACACCGTCGCCACTGTTATTACTGCTATATCTGGAGCTACTACCACTACTACCACTACTACTACTACTACTACTACTATTACTACTACTACTAGTAATATTATTATACTGCATTATCTAAGTACACTATAACCATGATACATTATTCACTGTTAATAATACTGATACTGATATTACTATCCGTCTTTTTTTCTGTATATCTACACGTAGGTGGTTTCCCAAAGATCTGGGGCGGATGCGCGGGATGCACAGCACAACCCACCCCACTCTGAGTCCGCTCATAACGACAGAACTTGATAATAGTCGACTTGTTCCTGGAATTAATGCTTGTGTTTAAACTGAATGAAGCTTTCACCGCGTGACAAACGAGTTTCTGAAGGACAAAAGACTCGCAGCGTTGTATTCTAAACAAATGTGACAATTTACACTTTGCTTTTCTCTTTAGCCGTGTTGTGTGAAATGGGAAGACTCCACAGACAAAAAAGAAAGCTGTCGCTCGGGTGACATTTTTGACGGGAATTCCAGGTTTGTCTTGTCCTTTGTGTCACTTCGTTAGAACGATGTCATCTGAAATTTGTGTAGAATGGGGAATGAGG
The DNA here is from genome assembly GCA_012295275.1 of Chrysomallon squamiferum. Classification (NCBI taxonomy): domain Eukaryota; kingdom Metazoa; phylum Mollusca; class Gastropoda; order Neomphalida; family Peltospiridae; genus Chrysomallon; species Chrysomallon squamiferum. The sequence continues at coordinate 12,698,488 of CM022669.1, forward strand.
AAGTACCGGAAGACGACGTTGTTGTTTTTTGTTGTTGTTGTTGTTGTTGTTGATGATGTTGCTACTTTTACTACTGTTATTACTATAGTACTGTTAGCAGCAGTAGTCATGGTAGTAGAACAGTAATAGTAGCAAAAGTGATCAGTTGTAGTAGCAGCTGAAGTAGCAGTAGTAATAGAATTAGTATATTATAATTATAAGTAGTAATATTAATAGTAGCTCTACTGTTAGAAGTAATAATACAAACCGTATTAATATTAGTATTATTAGTCTTAGTATTAATGCTGTTAGTATTAATTTTGATATTATTAGTATTAATATTAATTTTATTGGTATTAATGTCAATATTAGTATTAGTATTAATATTATTAGTATTAATAGAAGTATTAATAGCAACAGAAAAAAAAAACAGAATAGCATTATTAGTAGTAGTAGATAGAAACGGTATTAATATTAGTATTAGTAACAGTAACATTAACAATAGATACATTATGGTTAATGAATTTATAATTATAATACGAAACAATTTTATTGACAAAAACAACATAATAATTCATTTGATGTTATATTTAAAGAAAACATGTCCTAACGTGTAAGTTAATCTTTAATGTATTTCATGTATTTATTAGCACACACACACACACAAACACACACACACACACACACACACACACACACACACACACACAAACTCCTGAGATTATGTTAACGTTAAGTCTATAGCGATTTATTTATTTTATGTTTTAATAATAATAATAATAATAATTAAAAAAAAATAATAATACAATCGAAAGAAAAAGCAAAAAGTACTCATCGTCACAAACATCAGCGCCTAATTTAAACTGAAAAGCACAAACAGTATATTATTTATTTATTTATTTTTCATTTAAATACCTCTCAATTAAAAACAGAAGAAAAAGAAACAAAAATATCCAAAAATAAAGAACCACATAACAAAGGGTTAAGAATGTTTATTGTTCAGATAAAAAAGAAAAGAATTCCAAGGACGTCAAAGGCGCATGCGTGGCCCGATCTCTTCAAGGTCAATGAAACAAAGAGGAAAACGAAATCTGAAGACTGTAAACTTCTCTAGTCAAGTTGATTTGAAGAAATATTAACTGTGTTTGTAACATGGCTTGAGATGCAACATACAACCGGAATTTACTCCTTCATCTTTATATTTCATATCATAATAATAGTAAGTGAAAATTTTAACACATGTTTTGTAAATTTAAAATTATTGTAAACATTTTTTTTTTTTGAAAGCAATTTTTATTCTTTTATTTATAAACGTTTTCATAATTACATACAGTTTTTATTTTGACCTTATATTTTATGAAAACTTTGTATTATATTACATTATGTTATGTTGTATTATGGTGTGTTATGTTATATTATATCATATGATATCATATCATGTAATATCTTATCATATCATATATCATATATTACATTATATTATATTATGTTATGTTATATTATATTGATATTTTCATTTGCTGAATATTGTATATTTTATTACTTACGTATTTGATATTTTAAATATTTATTTGGTAAATACTTTTATGACGTCAGAAACATAACTTCACTTTAATTATTTACACATAATATCTTTTTTCACTCATTTCATTAATTAGAACTGACAGGAAACAGTCCGTCTTTGCATTAATTTCTAAAAATATTCATCTACGAAGGACACAAATTTAAAACCAATATTCCTATGTCGAATAATAGTCTGATGATGCGATACGAATAAATTCACAAAATACAAAAATAGCGTTTGATAGCGACTTTAAGCCATGTAGCGCCATAATAAAATAAAATGTAAAAAGCTGACTCATGATCATAATTACAAATAAAACTGGCAGTGCAACAAGCCGTACGTAAAAGATGCAACAGATACTTCCAGTGCTGATAAAACTAGAAAAACAACAATGTAAATAAATGTAATGTATGTGGTAAATATACCAGGAAAGATACAGTGGTCGCAAGAAAACAACAAAGTATTAAGCTAAGACAATTGAAAACCTGTATAACATGTACACAAACGATACTAGCAAAAGAATTATACTAACATATGAAGACACACTGATGACATGAATGAACTATTATAGATGTATAGCATATGGATACAAAAAAAAAAACAGTTTTTGATTTTGGTTAAAATTAATATATATTATTATGTATATGTAATTATGCACACACATACATACTGTATATAAGATTATGCATGCATATAAACACTTTATACTTATTGATGGTACAACTAAAATATTATGGACATATCATAATGGATAAATACAAGAAGAGTTTTTGATGTTGGTTTAAAATTATGTATATGTGACTGACTGTAACTAATCACTGTTCAAATCCAAGATACTTCAAAAACTTTGCAACATTAAAAAAACCAGAAAAACAAAATCTTCGCTTACGCAACCAATAATCACATCGCGACAAAAACCGAGTGCAAAAAAAAATCGATCACAACTACGTAACGTAACTGAAGACGTTACGAACGTCTTCGCGTTTTTGAGGGTCACAATTCTGTTTCAGAACCATCCGCGTCCTTCAGTTTCCGGCTCATTTCTTCATGTTTCGATCAGTCGCGTGCCGTACATCGCAAGTTGGAGCGGCTGGCACAGCTGGAGCGTGTGTTCCAGAACGTGTCGCAAAGGCCTGACCATTCGCCTACGTCATTGCCAGTCCTGGCAAGACGACAAATACAAGACGACTGAATCCGCTAATTGTCTAGGTTCCGACAGACAAATCAGAGTTTGCGAATACAAGGTTGGTGTCTCGTGTGTTATTACTAACGCGAGCTGTATAGATTTTTCTGTCCGAATTGTCTATCGCTACGAAGGTGTGATTCCGTTTAAAAGGTTTTCTCGTCAAAGTTTGTCGTTTGTAGCGTTCATTGTTATTTTTGTTATTTTTTTTTATATCTATTTTTGCGATCGTATTATACACTGAACGTGAGTAGGTGGTAAATCTACAGTTATAATCTGCTCTGTTAATACGTAAAATTTAGAAAGTAGATTTAAATAAATTAATTTCTAGGTTTGTTTTCTTTTAGCGGTAAAAAAAACCCAAATAAAAACAACACATAAAAAAGCAACAAGAATAATGATAAAAAAAAAAAAAAAAATAGACAACAACAACAACAACAACATAATATTACAAACAAACAAAAAGTAATAATGATAATGATGATGATGATGACTAAATAAATAAATAAACAAAGATCTAAATAACAGACCGCATGGACAATTCTAAAATATTCTTTCCTATACCGGTCTTGACAAGCCAAACTGTGGTAAAAATAGCACACAACATATGAACGATTTTTATTGAAGCAAATCAAAGCGTGAATAGCTTAAGTGAAATATAGCGTGTGACTGGCAGTACCTCCTAATACTCTTCTTTTCTTCTTCTTTATTTTTATTTTTCAGATCTTGTTAATATACACAATCATTTCCTTTGTTTTGATATTTCTATTGTTCTCTTTTCTTCTTCCTGTATTCATCCATGTTCTTCTTCTATTATTTTTTACTATTGTTGTTGTTATTGTTCTTCCTTTTATTATTATTATTATTATTATTATTATTATTATTATTATTATTATTATTATTATTATAATAATAATAATAATTATTATTATTATTAGCTTTACTTTGTATTAAGACATTTTCTTATCTTGTTGTTTCAGTTGCCGTCGTTTTCATGTTACTCGTCACAGAGAAAAGAATCACTACGAACTCCGTGAAAAACGACGACGTTGCTATACAGGCAACAAAAGAAACTACTACAACACAACCGCCACCATCATCATCATCATCATCATCTACCACCACACTGACAGAACAAGAAATCTGGGAAATACTCATGAAGGAAATTGACGATAAGGAACAGTTTCGACAGACTAAATTCAGTTATAGAAGAACGGATTCAGCAACAAGCTTGAAACAGAACAAAGCTAGCGGAAAAGGAAGACACAGACAAGAAAATGAGGTGATTCTGTACAGAAGAAAGAACAGAACAACTGCAAGAAACAGAAGAAGAAAGAACAGATTTAAATTCAGAGGTATTGTTGCTATTGTTGTGGGCATTATTTTGGTAAATATAATTATATACATTTTTAAATTATCGTCATTCTTTCAGATTAGTTCCCATAAGAAACATGGCAGTAAGTTAAAATGTACGTAAAAAAAAAAAAAATGTATATATGTTCAGATCCCTTTTCTCAAAGTCCATTCTGATAAATTACTCATTAAAGGTTTTGGCTAACTGTTACATTCAGTTTGAACAATTTTACAGAGGTTTTTTTTTTCAGACATTTACATGTCTGTATGACCTCATTTCGACGATATTTCATGAATTCTATACCTTTGTGAATCTAAATCTTTAGAAACATACTCGAACAATATGATGTAATATCACTGCGACTATTATTAAAAATGTAATAACAAAAAATTTGTTGAAAAAGAAAACCACCTTTCTCCCTGTTCCGTTTATATCATAAAATAGCAATAGTAGTTATAGTAGTAGAAGTAGTATTAGTAGTAGCAGTAATAGTATAATAGTAGTAGTAGTAATAATAATAAAAAATTAAAGAAACAAGCAAATAAACAAACACAATACCTCCAACAGCAACAACCACAACAAAAACAATAGCAGCAAGAACAACACACAAAAAAAAAAAAAAATAAAAACACAAAAAAAAAAAAAAAATAAAATAAAATAAATAAATAAATAAATAAATAAATAAATAAAAAATAAAATAAATAAATAAATAAATAAATAAAATAGAATATAAATAATAACCGAAACAAACCAAAAAAACAACAACAAAAAAACAAAACAAACAAAAAAAAAAAAAAAAAAAAAAAACAAACAGACGAACAAATGGAACAAATTATATATTAATTTGGAAACTAACATTTATTTATTTTCTACGAGCCTGTTGTTCACTGAAGCGCTTAGACGTCGCCTTCATCTGACGACTAAAGTTTTTATATTTAGCCTGCATTTTCTTTTAATGACAGTGTGTTGATAGTTACGTGAAGAAAACAAACTAAACAAATGATTTTACACTGACGTGTTGCATTAAATGTACTGTGATAATGAATGCTTACAAAAATCGTACAAACAAAAACATCAAATTAATGGGCACGCCGAATTCAGACGCATGTATGATGACAAGACGTCTGTATCTGCAATTATCAAATTCACAGTAATGGCTGAAGTATAATTTTTACAACTTTACGCTTTTACGTATGTGTACATAACTATGGATTGAGGTAAAAAACAAAAAAACAAAAACAATTTGATATGGGTTTTTCTTTCAATTTTATTTTGTTTCGTTTTGAATCTGGCTTTAGGCAACATTCTATAATAAAACCTATCAAGTAACCTATGGTAATATAATTCATGAGTACAGAGGAAATAAACATGCATCATTCAGTGAGGTTAACAACATTTTAAAGTTTGATCGGGTATAAAAAGATGTGTTTGTTATTTTTTTTATATATAACGTAGTTGGTCATTGTCAAAATTAGAACTATGAATCTATGATACAAAATAAAATAACGTTACACGATATCAGAACATGAAAAATTGCAGTTTTACATTTAGCTGATACGATACGTTAGTTCCAGCACATACGTTTGTATATATGTACGTACTACAAACGTATTTATACAAGCTTGTACGTGTGTGTGTGTGTGTGTGTGTATGTGTGTGTGTGTAAGTGTGTACGTCTGTATCTGCCTGCGTCTGTACGTATGTTCATCTTTATATTTGTAAGTATGTCTGTTTGTTTTTTGTATGTTTGTGTATTTCTGACGTTAATGTGTGTGTGTATGTGTGTGTGTATGTGTGTGCGAGTGTGTGTGTGTGTGTCAGTGTTCATTACATAACTATAGTACATTCAGTATTTACGATTATTGATTATTGTATCAAAATAAACAGAATTTGTATTTCTCGATAAGAATTACTGTTACAAGACCACAGCAATAATTATACATAACTGACAAATTTCAGTGTCATCATTATTACTGTTATTACCTTTAACACTAATCAGTATCATTTGTATATGTCAATATGTCAAATAAACTAATAGTACAACTGTTCATACACTAACTTAATAATATTGAAGACTATTGTTTTTCGTAAGATTATACAGAGTACCGAACTGGTAGCCATGTAAGATTTATTTATATATATATAACATATAATAGTAATAGTTGTTTCATTTCGGATTTGTTTGGTACTTGACAAATCTTATTTCGCGAGGCAGTTTTGACACTAATAATTGTATCAGTAAAAATTACTGGGCGAAACTAATGAGCAGTTAAGTCAAAATGACGTTCGCCAGTTTAATTTCCGTTCTGCAATACACGGAGATGTCAAATTCGTGTAGTGTGGTTAATATCGAACCGTAAAATGAAATGAAACACTGACGAAAAACTATACTAAAATATAGCACAGATGTAATATTAAATATAAGTTCTGATTCGTATAATCTACAAAAATGAAAAATATGAAAAAGACGGTAAGAGTGTTTTTCTTAAATGAATTCAAACAACAGCATAACCAAGAGAGAAAAATAAAATTACAGTTATGGGTACAAAACGATCTAGGTGGTCATACATTTGGCAGTAACGTGTTTTGGCATGATGCTAAAAACAAGATACAGTTTAGGACCTTACACGTAACGGACTAATTTAAACAATAGGTGTGTAATTTGCGTGTAGAATTGATTAAATATATTTATTTCTTTGTTTTTCATTTCGTACAAAGAAATCAGTTAGAAAAAGAAAATTAAAAATTAATAGACTAGGTATGCAGATCTGTTGTCATTTATTCATTTACCAGCTTTCTGGTCTTTGATTTCTTTATATATATACAGCAGTAATATATAAATAAATAAACAAACAAACAAATAAACGAAAGAACCCACGAACAAATAAAAATAGATAAAATAATTAATGTGTATGTAAATAATCGTAATAATAATAATATAGAATAAAATATAAATAAATAAATAAATAAATAAATAAATAAATAAATAAATAAATAAAAGATTAGAAATCAACAAAATATTACAAAATAATAACAATATAAAAAAAACATTATTTTTTACGAAAATTTGATTGTCATGCGAACAGCTTGCAGAAATCGACATATTAATCATAGCCGTATAAATATAGCAAACAGCTCATGGAAAGAAAAGAAAGAAAAGAATACCACGATTAGAACAAAGTAAAGAATATGACTGTTATTTTACAGAAGGCACGAACTACAGTTAACTCAACATCGCAACAATCAAAAAGGTGTTAATGTATCGTAGAGAATTTCAAAGTAAATAACAAAACTGTCTTGTTCATGACGTATCTGTGGAGTGCAGACTGATATTATATTTCTGTGACAAATCTCATTGTGTTTGAAAATGTGATACATACGTTTAGGAGAGATTAGTAATAGTATAGTTAACAGTGCTGTAATAAGCTTATTTCTCGTAACAGCACATAATGTAATATATACGTGTAAGAAATGGATGGTTAATAATAAAATAAAGAAAGAAAGAAAATAAAATGAAAGCAATAATGAAACAAACAAACAAACAAACAAACAAACAACATAAATATAAAATAACAACATCAACAGCAACAGTAATCCACCCACAGAAATAAAAATAACAATAACAAAAACAATACTTCAGATGAAAAACATGTAACATATAACATATGGGTATAAGCATATCAATTCAATAAATTTTAACTGATTAAACAGTGTACACGTGTTTTCAGATGTACGTGTGTCTATATGTGTGTATGCGTAAATCTGTGTGTGTGTGTGTGTGTGCACGCGCGCGTGCATTTAGTTAGATATCATTAATATAAAATTTTGCCATATTACGAAATAGATTCCAGAAATGAATTACAGAAAGAAAGTAGAAAGTAACTTAAACTATTCCTTTCTTTTCATACTGAATCAATCTGTTAAAATGAAGAACTTTTCCTTTTCTCTTTTAAAAGGTTACTGCGGAAGATGTCGCAAGACTAGGAACCGAAGATTACAGTTTTGTCAGAGTAATTTTGGTAAGTTACAACATTATATATTATTAGAGGTACATTTATTTATTTAATGTTTGAAATAATACAATTATGCACTGCTCATTTAATCAATGATTCATACGGAATTGCTTTCCCGTTTCAAGCAGATTTATATATGCAACGAATACTTTATTCACGTATTCTCTCTCTCTCTCTCTCTCTCTCTCTCTCTCTCTCTCTCTCTCTCTCTCTCTCTCTCTCTCTCTCTCTCTCTCTCTCTCTCTCTCTCTCTCTCTCTCTCTCTCTCTCTCTCTCTCTCTCTCAATCTCTCCTTTTTCTTGCTTTTTCTCGTTTTTGGATGCTTTGAATTGGTAAAATGTTAATGACAGTATGTTAAATATTCTCATAGGCCCTCTCATAATATTAAAAAAAGAAAAGAAAATGAGACACACTAAAGTAATATCGAAACTAACCGGTAATTTTTCTTTTACTATTGAATAACCTAACAATATTAACTTCGCTTTTCATAAAATTGCAGTATCTCACGTGAGGATCAATTCCGTTGAAATAATCAACAACGAAACCAGATACGACGTCGGCATCGTGTCGACGTACAAAAACAACATCCCTCTGCTGCACAGGGAATACCTGTGGGTGACGAACGTCTGCAAGTGTCCCAGACTCAGGGTGAACCGGGAGTACATCGTAATGGGACAGACGGACAAAAGAAGCTCCAGGGAACTCAGACTTTCCTTAGACTCGGCGAGTTTCGTTAGAAGATTTTCCTTGCAGCAGTTGCAAAGAATAAAACGGTTGAGGAGGAAGAGAAGGCTTTGTAAATAACTGAGAGACATGCAAGAAAGATATGTGCAAAAATACGTGGAGGTGTTCATATGAATTCAGTTTATATTTGTCTGATAGTGTGAAATATAAATAAATACAAGTGAAGATCTGTAATTATTAACTCGGGTTATAGTTGGTCGATTGGTGCTACGCGACAGAACGAGAATGATGTTTGTATATAAATATAGAGAATATTTAATTCAGGAAAGATATGTATTTATAATAATCAAAAGAATAGATTCTGAAATTTTAGCTGTGATTATGTGGTGTTAAGATAAAGATGTAATTGTATTGTCATGTTAGAAAATAACATGGAATAAATTTCATACTGTCGCAGGTCAGGTCTTTTTTTTTTTTTTTTTTTTTTGTTTGTATTTAATAATGGTTTTTCGTATATTCGTTGAATTTCTTTTTTCTTTTTTGTTGTTTAGTTATCGTTTAAATAGTGATGTTTATTTTGGTTGTTGATGTTCTCTTCATATTAAATTAAAAACAAATTAATTAAATAAAAATAATAACTGAATGAAATAATATTTTTATGGAAATAATAATAAAATGCATTGTATTCATTAATTCAGTATTATTTTGAGAGAAATAATGAAGTTTGATGAAAACAAAGTTAATTCAACTAAAAGTAATACAAGCCAGAAAGAAAGAAATAAAATATTATAAAAACAGTTAAAAACAAGAAATCTTGAAGTGGAATCTAATCTGACGGCTCCTGTACTTTTTTTGTTTGTTTGTGAGCATAGGAAACAGTGCAGATTAATTAGGACGAAAACGTACCCTAATTACCTGTTTTAATATTGTAAGACTTCTTGCAAAATAAAATTTAAAACCCCAGTTAGCTGAAGAATGTCCATTTTTATATAACGTCATGATCATTATGATATCATAGCCGCGCATCCTTTTGATCTCTCAACCTTTGCGTTTATTACTTCGCTTGGAACAATAACTGTATTTATATCTTTATTTAACAACACTAGTATTTACTGTTTAACGATTGTTTAATGAAACGAGATAATTGTAGTGAGAGAAAATAATCACACCCACATCCACAAACACACATCTACAAAAGCAACACCCAAAAACCAGAAACAAAAAATAACATAAATAAAAAAGATTAAAATAACATAAAAATAAAATAAAAAAAAAAAATAAATAAAATACAAATAAATAAAAACGTTTAATCTAAAATAATACTAATATTTACCTTTCCAATTAATTTCATTCCAGATTTGTGGGTTCCTGATTTAGGTGTAGCATATACGTATATTTCAACAGGAACAACAGAAACTGAAAACAAAATATTTTAGAATAACTTCTTCAGTGATGTCTACATTCTTTTGTTGTTGTTATCGTACTGCTTGCTCTTGTTGTTCTTATTAACGCTTTTGGTGTATTCACGCAACGAGTACATTTTGTCGTCTGCAGTATGCACCCTAGTTCACTGAAAGCACGTGCATCACGGATACGTTGTCAGACAGGATCAGTGACAACAGACGAGTGGCTTACAAGACTGCAATGAAAAGTACTCGAACTTTGATCACCATCGGTAACCACTATTGTTTTTCTTAGGTCTTTTTTGTTTTGTTTTACTGGGTAAGGCAGTAAAATATTTAGTTCGTTTCATTACTTACAAGGATATATCTGAGGTATACTGGCGTTAAATTGTTTTATTTTATGGCAAAACGCAAAGGAGGTACGTGTTACCGATCAGACGCTCCTCGAATATCGACAGATAATTTATTTTGTGCTTGGCAACCAAAAACATGGATCTCGAAACGATATGTAACTTTAGGTGAGTTATTTATATTTTTTTATATATACGTAATAAATGGTCAGATGAGGACTACTGATCATGAGTAAGTATTCAAATGAATGACAGAGCAAAAACTCAAGTGTTAACTTATTGTGTGATATTTTCATGTGTCGTAATGTCATAACAATAATCACTGGAATAACATAAAATAGAGACAGAGAGAGACATAAATACGTCCATACGTACGTACATACATACATGCATTATGTACACACACACACACACACACACACACACACACACACACACACATATAACACACATGCTTACTGATATGTGTTCAACCAAAAAATCATAGTTGTTTTACTTTTAGGGTCTATATATGCGTGTGTGAATAACATCCAAATCCATTTATCCGTCACAGTCACACATCTATCCATAACATTTCAAACCTAAGATTTCTTCAAACAATTTTATTTATTTTGTTTTATTATGTTTATTATTATTATTTTTTAAATATTTATTTATTTATTTATTTATTTATTTATTTATTTATTTATTTATTTCACAGGGTTGTTGGCAGCGACTGTTGCGTATCTGATGTTGGGACATTCAGCTCAGCTGCTGTGTAACTTCATTGGTTTTATCTACCCTGCTTATGCCTCGTAAGTGTCCAACTAAAATATTTTGATGTTTCTGTTACACTGTTCACCATTACAGCTGTTACTCTGTAACAGTTTAATTAAAAACTGTTGTATATTTTCATGCCTGCAGAACGGCGCGTATAAAAATATCTGGATGCTTTTATTTGTGATAAAAATTAATTTTGTAATATTAATTTAAAAATACGATGAAATTTATAAAAAATAATAATAATAAAAAAATTCATGCTAACCATCCATGTTAAAAAATGTCAAACATCTATGTATGCTTTGTGAAACTTTTAAAAAAATGATTTGTTAAGAATGAGTTATAACTTTTCTCCCATAAAAGCCAAACTCCAGAGATATAGATAATCACCATCAAGCAAATCGTTTTTTTGAAACATTAACTAGGAAAGGAACTCTTTCAGTTTGTTGTTTACTGTTTTTCAGTGTAAAAGCCATAGAGACTGGTGGAAAGGAAGATGACACGAAATGGCTGACTTATTGGGTGTTCTACAGCGTGTTCACACTTCTAGAACTCTTCATCGACTTTCTGCTTTTCTGGATTCCTTTCTACTGGCTCTTTAAGGTATTTCTCTGGCATATTTTGAAATCTGTAGGTAGAGAGATCAAATCTATTTCCATTTAAAATGGCCAGAAACTTCTCTCTGTTAAAAAGCATAATGAGTTGCAGTTAGGTCTGTATGCCAACATAACCAGTTCTGAGCTTCTATCTAGTATATATATATATATACACATCAAAGTCAGTGGTTTGTGCTATGCTGTCTGTGAGGTAGAGTATATTTCAAATCACTTGTTGCTAATGAAGAAAGAGAAATAGTCCATCATATGTTTGCAGTGCAATTCCTCTTTTCCTGTTCTGATGGCCCTTAATGATAAGTCTTTGTCCACTGAATTATTGATAAAGTTGCAAAACAGAAATTCAGGAAATTCAAATACTTTGGAGTCATAATTTGGAAATTTTATGAAATAAAAAAAAGAAAATAAATAAATAAATAAAGACAATAAACACTGAAGAGGTTATTCTAGTTTATGTAATATTTTCCATTATCATACAACTTAATCCCTGATTTTTACAATGTCATCAGTAAATATTAAAATATTTTAAATTGATAAGTAACAATTTTGTTTCTTTTTATCCATTGTATTTTTTTTTTTTTTTTTTTTTTTTTTTTTTTTTTCAGCATGTATTATTAATATTTTTAGTTAAAAAATTGTTCAGGTACACTAATTCAGTTTGTTTTGTTCTACAGTGCATCTTTCTGCTGTGGTGTGTTGCACCAGTCAAGTACAATGGATCAAGAGTTATGTACACTTGTTTTATCAGACCTTTTGTTCTCAAACAAGAGGAACAAATGGATAAAGTTCTTCGTGACGGAATGGCCACAATAAACGAAGGTAAACTCAGAATAAATAAATAAATAAATAAAAAAATAAAAATTTTGAAATATATATATATGTTTATATCTGTATTACATGTAAAGATGATATTTTAATTTAAATACTAAGATAAACAAACCCACCAAACAACAGTAATAACAGTAGTTATCATGATGATAATAAAAAATATTAGTAGTATTAAATATAGTGAAAGTGACAGCAACAGCAATGGTAATAATAATAATGGTGATGGTTGTAGTAGTTGTAGTACCTTTAATGTAAATACTGCTACAACTATAACTACTGTTGCCACTACTACTACTACTACTACATCTGATACAATTACTATTATGACTGTTACTACTATTGCTCCTACTACAGTAACTACTATAACTACTACTGCTATTACTTTTACAATGGCTACTACTATTATACACACTGCTACAAATGTAGAAAGTATCTCCTTATTATAAATAAATAAATAAATAAAACAAAATAAAATAGAATTTAATTAACATACAAACAGTCTGATTTATATTTGTCTTTCTCTACAGTTCAAAATGTAGCTGGAACTGCTTTGAGAAATGAAGCTTACAGACGAATGATGAACATGGTCAACTGATTTAACTGTCTACAGAATGAACTACGATGATATCTTCTCAACACTTGAACTAATATGAATATACTTCCAATAAAATACTGAACACGTTATCAGCAGTAATAATGAAATTCTCAGTCGAAATTCTCTTTCAAGGGAGGTAAATCATTCAAATGAGAGTTTTTTTTGTAAAACTGTTCTTTACAGCAGTTGTCTCCCGTGAATAACATTTAAGCTGTGTACTCCGTGAATTGTCAGTGGCTTAGTTTGTGTTCAAATAAATCTCATACAAATAACTGAATAGAAAGACTACTGTCACAATTTAATGTTTTATTAATATTCTCACATAGTAATGCAAAATATCTAACCATTCTTAAAAAGATATGAATGAGCTTTTTATTGCCTGCGTATGCGTTGTTTGTAGATAACAGGCCATATTCATACCAGTGTCAAGTATCTCTCTCTCTCTCTCTCTCTCTCTCTCTCTCTCTCTCTCTCTCTCTCTCTCTCTCTCTCTCTCTCTCTCTCTCTCTCTCTCTCTCTCTCTCTCTCTCTCTCTCTCTCTCTCTCTCTCTCTCTCTCTCTCTCTCTCTCTCTCATTGTATGTGTAAACATTTATGTGAATTTAATCTTTACGTTAAGGATCAGAAATAAAGTGTTCTTTTTTCCTTCGAATGTTTTCTAATTGTTTTTTTTTTCTAATAAATTAATTCATTAAAATACATACATACATACACATATACATATGTTTATCCATTTTGAGCAATCATTTAATAAGTTTATAAGCTTGTTTGGAACCATCCTTCATCAAAAAATATATTTGTCATAAACAACCCATCCGCTAAACCATTCTGAACATGAGAGACGCCAAACCAATCGGCTTCTGTTCACTCAGAAAATAATAAATATGCTTTGCTTATAAAATTAAAAGACAGAATGAAGCATCGTTAATGTAGACATTGCATTTAAATAGCTCCATAATCTGTCACTGTAATTCAGCCGTCACTTTTCTGTTTCATTTCTATTATATATAGCAAAACGTCTTTATCTATTTGTTTTTTATTCCTAATCGATCAAAGACAAAATCGTCGAGCTGCAACTATTACGTATCACACAAGAAAAAAAAGTCTGTAATTGAATTGTCGCGGAGAGTCCGTTTGAAGTTAATAAAATTGTTCTGTTCTCGGCGTAGAAATTTTGTCCTGCACGTTATTTTTATCTGTTCTTGATTACGATATAGCCAACATTCGACTAAATTCATTACAATAAAAACAAAAGGCAAAATAGTTGGGTTTTTTTTTAACAAGTAAATTCAGAAATAGTATTTTTTTTATCCTATCACAAAAACGTCAAGTTCGCTGACATTCAATTTGTACACAACTAAATATTCTGATTACATTTGTAAGGGACAATTATTTGTTCGTGTCAGTGTGATTCGGCTTCTTCCGTTAGCAAAAGCAAAGATTACCGGCTACCAGCGAAAACTTGTTTCTCTGGAAAAAAATAAAAAAAAAAAAAAAAAAAATGTATGTAATACGTTCAAGCACAAACACTAAAGTATTTTAAATTAGTTGAGGCAGAATTGTTTGTGTATTAACCAGTCTTGTCTGGCCTGGTCCAGATTTGATTCAAACGCGAAGAGTCAGCATTCGCTTCTTTTAACGGATTAAACGACACAATGTAAAATGAAAATCGGATTTGTTACAAGATCTTTGTTTGTTTTTTTAATTACAGGAAGGACGTGTAGGGAATGCAGCAGACATGTAAATAAGGCTTTTAATGTTGAATAAACAAACAGAGATTTTTCATCGTAGTAATAGTAGTAGCAGATCTAACAGTAGAAGTATTAGTAGTAACAGTAGCAGCAACAGCAGCAGTAGTGGGGTTAGTACAAAATGAGCTTCCCTTACTCAACCTGATTTGAACTGACGTTTCATGGATTTGTCAGTGCTTGCAAGTTTTGAATAAAATGAAATTTCCTGACAATAGAATCCTAGTCTAAGTGTAAATTTCATGTAGATATCACAATAAACTAATAATAATAATAATAATAATAATAATAATAATGATAATAATAATAATAATAACAGTGTAGCATCAGTATCTGTCGAAACATCATCGACGGTGATATTTTCTTAGTAGTTCTACCATTTGTACTAGTAGTGGCGTTAGTAGTAAAAGTAACAGTTGTAGTAATTGTATAACTTGTAGCAGCAGCAGTAGTAGTAGTACTAGTATTAGTAGTAATAAAAGTAAACTGGTAGTATTAATAGTAGTTGTAGTAACAGTAGAACAATAATAATGCTTAAAATAATAGAAATCGTAGAGACAAGAGTAGGTATGGTAGATACAAATAGCAACAGAGACAGAAACATTACACTAATAACACTGGCAATAAAAATAAAAAAATAAAGAATTCGGGTAATAAACAAGAGAAGGAAAATAATAAAATGGATACTGCAGTAGGATTGAGTCGAAAATGAACAGGCATTTTTTTTTTCTTTTCTTTTCATTTTCACTTTTATCGCCACACAAATCCATATAAAGCCTTCGAAAATGACGACTGCAAAAATGTGGAAATCATATTAAGCGTAAACTGGCAACATACATCTAACCTTAAATGGCAGAATGATACCGTAATTTGTAGTCGGTTAAGGAACGTTTCTAAGAAATAGTCGCTAATTACGTTAGACTTTTCCCGAGAGACGTAACTCGGACCACGTTGTCTATCAAAGGCGTATTTTGTGTTTCTGTAATCCTGTTGAAGGCTTTAACTCTTTGTGGTAACATGATTTTGCTATCCGCCCTTGTCGAAGTAAATCAGTTAAATTACCATGCTCTTGTTTTTGGCTGGATCATTTTAAGAGCTCGAATACGGCCGTTTTTGACATTAAGTGCCTTGTCGGACTGTGTCGTCTTACGAAATTAGTTATCGTCGATTGGAAAAAAAATATATATATAATAATAATAATAATAATAATAATAATAAAAATATTTTATATTCTTGAAATATATATATATATATATTTTTTTTTTTTTTTTTTTTTTTGGTTTTTGTTTTGTTCGTGAAATATTGAAGAAAAATAAAGACCAATATTTCAAACTCAAGTTATTTTTTATTTACTTTCCAACTGGATTTACCGTAGAGAATTCGCCACCAAAAAAAGAAAAATATGCTAGATACTAATTTTTTTTTAATTCCGAATAAAAATTTCGAAACAGTCATTACTGCTGCAGATGGCAGACGAAATAAAAGATTATTTAAAAAAATTATTTCTATATTCGAATTCATCAAATAAAAATTAAAATGAGAAGCAATGCAGAGTTTAATCAGTAACACGATTACAGTTCCTGCAGCATAGGTGTTCCCGAAAACCTCTCTAGAGAACACAAACATAGATAAATAAACAGACATACATCCACAAATCTATACACATATACAGAGAGAGAGAGAGAGAGAGAGAGAGAGAGAGAGAGAGAGAGAGAGAGAGAGAGAGAGAGAGAGAGAGAGAGAGAGAGAGAGAGAGAGAGAGAGGAAAAATATACAGGCAATCGGAAAAAAGAAAATAAAATTGCAGGAGAGACAAATTACATATACCTAATTACCATACACATTAAAAACACCAATTGTAAATGTATTTTTTTGTTTGTTTTTTGTTTTGTTTATTAATTTAACACGCCCAAATTAATATCAGCAAAAAATATCTTTTCCCTGTCATTTCGGAATAGTGTAATATATATTAATGTGAAATCCGTCTGGAAATGTTTCAAAGTCTAATCAAGTTCTATGCTCAAGATGGCGCTTTATGATCATTAGATGTTTAGTTACAGACAATGTTGTCTGCATTTTATCTTCCATCAGTCTAACTGTCAGACAATGTGTATGTATCTGCAACAATTATTATATGCTTTCAATATTTACCAGCTTTAAGACAAATTATTTTTTCATCACAACATTAACAAAATAATACCACGCAGTTTCAATACCAGATGTCAAACCGGTAAGATATGCACTGCACTGTTATTTTTAAATGACTAATATCGGTGATGAATTCTGCCACCAATCTACCTCATCCCTTACTCTCTCTCAGTCTGACAACAAGTAATTAATTCATTAATTGAGCGTGTCATATTCCCGTAAAGGTTTCTTATTTGTTCTTCCAGTTTGCTTTTAATCTTCTGTCTGCAAGGAGTAATTACAGTCGCGTGTCCTTGCTTGAAAGAAAACGTAGAAAATCACTTGGAAATTGTCTGCGTTACTCATTTCCAAAGACTCCTCGACGTTCGTCGACTCAAAAGACGCTCTGATTGCCACCGCGAGATCTAACAGTGACATCGAAGCCCTCGGCTATTTAGCTTCAGCTGTGTAAACTGATCGAACAGAATAAGCAGAAGTCTGATGAATTCTGAATGGTTTAAGCTAAAACCGAATATTAAACAAAGATGCGAACCAAGGTAGGAATCAATCGTCATCGCGACAGTAACCAGCTCTGTCACCCGCGGGGCTTGCGTAGGTTTGGACAGACACAAAGCGAAGACAATGGCCATTGAAAGCAAACCGGAGAGGTAGCCCAAGGGAGATAACCACGCTTGGACAGGTCACTTCAAAACGAAGGCGGCCGAAGGGTTGAGAAAGTCGCTAATGTAAATGCGAACAACACCTAATGTGATTTTTCTCTCCGCATCTGTCGGTCTTAAACAAACAAAACAAAAAACATCGTCCGAAGATTTAAGTAAATTTTCAAAGTTAATTATGTTAACCTGTTTTGAACGATTTTCTTCTGTTAATGAATAAATGGCTTTTCTCAAAGACAAAAGCTCTGAATATCGATATTATTCTTATATCTAAACAGTATAATTATGATAATAATAAAACAAAAAAACGAACGATCAAAGAAAAATTAGTTAACCGTTACTCAGTCCATTCGAATAATGTTTTGTTCATTCGTCCCTTAACAGTTTACACTGTCATGAAGCATGCTGATTTATCGTAGTAGTAGACTGTTAACGGCTCCAAGCAAGCGCTCTTTAAAATACATATTTCCATAAATGGACAGAATATCAAAAAATTGTTGATAAATGAATCCTTGAATTTTTGAAGAAGAAATAAGTGTTGAAATAAAAAAGAAATAAAATGTAATCTCGTTCCAAATTTTCATCTGCAGTCTGAGATGAAGATCTTTTTTTCAGAATGTCTGAATTATTATCATCATCATCATCACCATTATTATTATTTTGAGTAGTAGTAGTAGTAGTAGTAGTAATATTTTCATTCTATTACTGCTGTTATTATTATTGCTATTGTTATTATTGTTGTTTTCATTATTGCTGTTGTTGTTGTTGTTGCAAACTTACTTTTATATACTGCATTTTCATTCTAACAACGACGACAACAGCTGAAAAACCAATAACATTACATAAAAATCGTGCGGTCTGTTAAAACGTATAAGGTGGAAAATAAACGCTAATTGTCTGTCACTCCCATCTTGGTTTGAACTGTGATTAAAATAACCTCTAGTCTTCAGTTACTACGACGATTTAAAAAAACTATGCCATCCATGTCCATAATTAACATTTATAGTAATATTTCCATCAGCCAGAAATGCACTGATTGCTGTGATATAATTATCTGGGACGAAAAAAAAAAAAAAAAAAAAAAAAAGAAGAAAAGAATATTACCATCCACTAGTCAAGTTAAAAGTAGTTCGCTAATTTATAAGCCATTGTAAAAAAGGAAGAAAACTGGAAAATAAAATTCTTAGGAATAGCTGAAATTCAGATCAGAGTTTAACTCTTTTTGGAGCTGAATATTTAAGATTATATTTTTAAATATCTTAAGTGACAAAATTGTCATCGAGATCGTCTACGGCGGATGCAAGACAGCAAACAACTGTGGCAATTATTAACAGGAATTCTGCTTCAGCTCAATTAATTAAGTCCTTGTGAATACTCCAGGGCAAAGCTGGGTAGGTTAGTAAAACCAGTGAAACTAATTATATTAAACAGCAATTTACTTTATAACACAGCTGAGGAGATTGAAAATAAGTTTACTGTACAAATCCACGTAAATTAACTGCGCCTTTCATGTGCGTGCACACACAGAGACACAAACAGACATACAGACGCACGTACACACACTCACACACGCAGAGAAACTAAGGTATATGCACACACGCATGCATACACACTTACACACATATACAAACAAAGACAAAGATATAAATTATGCCCACCTATTAATAGACGCACACAAAGGTGCACAGACATGAACATAATACATTTATTCATTACCTTTGCCGGGTTTTTAGTTAGTATTGTTATTATTATTTTTTGTTTACCTCTATAAAACGTTTTGTTCGAGTAATGAACATGTTAGCTTTTTTTCTAACTAATATATGTTTTACATTTCTTTCTGAAAAATGTATGTTACATTTTTTCTGAGTAATGTATGTGTTACATTTTTTTCTGATAATGTGTGTTACATTTTTTCTGAGTAATATGTTACATTTTTTTTCTGAACAATGTTTGTACTACATTTTTTTCTGAATAATCTATGTGTTACTTTTTTTTTTTAGTAATGATCTGTTACGTTTTTCCCCTGAACAATGTACTGTTACTGTTTCTTTATTAACAAATGCTGT
Organism: Chrysomallon squamiferum; assembly: GCA_012295275.1. Classification (NCBI taxonomy): domain Eukaryota; kingdom Metazoa; phylum Mollusca; class Gastropoda; order Neomphalida; family Peltospiridae; genus Chrysomallon; species Chrysomallon squamiferum. The sequence continues at coordinate 12,718,431 of CM022669.1, forward strand.
CACATTTCGTTTGTTAGTAATGTTTTCTTTTTTATTGTTTTCTATTCAGTGAGATGCCGTTATATTTAAGTACATTCTCAGTTTTATTGCTTAATTATAAAATTATACAGATACAATTTGTTTCCAAGAAACATACTGTAACTGTTTTATATCTTTGTAACGTAGAATGACTGTTTATATCTTTGTAACGTAGACTAACTGGTTATATCTTTGTAATGTAGAGTAACTGTTTACATCTTTGTAAATTTGGTTACATCTTTGTAACGTAGAGTAACTCTACATCTTTGTAAAGTCGAGTAAGTGGTTATATATTTGCATTGTAGAGTAACTGTTTATGTCTTTGTAACGTACAGCAACTGAGTATGTCTTTGTAACGTAAAGTAACTGTTTATTACGTCTTTTGTAACGTAGAGTAACTGTTTATATCTTTGTAACGTAGAGTAACTGTTTATATCTTTGTAACGTAGTTATATAAGATACTGTCACCGAACATCTTACGTATATTCTTCTCATTTATGAAATAAATACACCCACGAAATAAAGAACATGTTATATATTTAAATGCATTCGATAAGATTAAAGTACAGATCGTTAAGCGTCGTCAAGGGGGACATTTGACTGGCAAGTTTACTGATTTCACAGACTCTGTGAGAATAAGTTTTATTTTTGTATTGTCCTTCATACCTATCCTAGACTGTAATTCGTTTATTATAGCAAAGTGTTTATAATGACACTCATACAATTCTCGACTGACTCGTTACAATTTATGTGCATTTTATAAATTACTATTCTGTATTCCATTTCGTGTTTGAACTATGTTCATTCTGTAAAAGATGTCTTTTTATTATCTTTTTTTACTATAATATTTTTTACTATAATACTTTTTACTAGCATTTTTAGCCAGTCACCCAGTACTGAAATGCTTTTCGTTTTCGTTCATAGCTATTCAACATTAATGAAGTTTATAATGCACACACTCATTACCCGTTCCAGAGAGTGCGCCATAAATTTTTAAATGAGAGTTTGTTGTACGTACTTTTTTAATCCGTGTATAAATGCTCAACCCACCCTAGCAATAATAAAAAACAAAAAAAACAACAACAAACAAACTTGTTTGCAGTTTTTTTCTCAAGTCATTATTGTTATGCGAAAGCCATAATTATGTTTGACACTTAATAACCGCTAATATAGTGTTTAAAAGATATTCCTTCCTTCATTCTTTAATAAAAAAATTCTCATGGAACTAAGGACTACAGTGATGAATTTTTCGGACTGATATTTTACTGCCAAAATGAACCATTATGTTCTAGTATTCTTTAAAAAATAATATAAAATAATAATAATTACAAAATAATAATAATAATAATAATAATAATAATAATAATAATAATAATAATAATAAAAAAATAATAATAAAAAAATAATAATAATAAAAAAAATAAAATAAAATAAATAATGGGTTAATAACGATTTAAAAAAATCTTTAATTCTCATGCATTTTATAAGTTCTCAGTTTACAAACTGATATTATGCACATCGCAGATTCGCATATATAAATGAAGAGTCGCAGAGAAATACAAGAACAAATATTAAAACGGTCTTATGTGGTTCTGCTGGGTATGAAAGTAGTTACGTCTTGAAGCAATTCAAGCAAGATAAAGTATATTTTTGTTGCACTCTTGGGACCCTTATCAGACTCTGTTGAATATTTTAATGGACCTTTATTTGTCTTCGTATCTCCACTTGGCACGCGATGTCATAATTTGATTAAATTCCGTTGATCTAGGATTTAGAAAGAAATAGAGAGACAAAATTAAATAGAAAGACGCATGCACAAGCATTTCTACACGCCCCTACAAACTCATACACGCACACATATGCTTTTAAAAATAATTGTGTGTGTATGTATATATGTATGTATGAATATATGTACATGTTACATAAATGTGCGGATGTATGTGTGTGTTTCTGTGTATATTTATGAATTTATACATACACAATTAGGTGTATGTATATCTTATAAAAAAAAAAAAAAAAAAAAAAATACCAGAAGTAGCTTTAATAGGAGAGAAATTATATACAAACAAACAAACAAACAAACAACAACAAAAAATAGAAGAACAAAAATTCTGTTTCTAGGTTGTGGCATTCGGCTGAAACTTAGACATTTTTGACAGAAAACATCAAAGATGGAGATGTATACAAGTTTAATTTCAAATAGCTGAGTTCCTGTTGTATTATTGTTAATCCAAAGGGCAATTTACGAGTCTTAACCATTTGATCTTACTGTTAACAGAGCGACAAAGTAACATATTTCGGGCAAAATTGACATAATTCGTGTTCTCCATCCTCCGACAATAATGGACGGCAGCAGAGCTTTTTTCGACTTATTTCAGTCTATTTGTTAAAGTCAAAGAGCAAAACGAAGGAAGGAAGATATCGTGACAATTTCTGAAAGAAATCCAATTTGGTTTGTCGAAAACAACCCGTGTTTTGTCGCGGATCAATAACAATTTCTATATCAGCAAGACTTTTGAGTCAAATTTTATGTCCTAGGGTCATAAGTCATGCTGATTACAAAAGCTGATTTTACACGATGACGCCATAATGTGATGATTTCGACCACGCGAGATCTTTCAAAGAAATAAAGGAGTGGAGGAAAGCGCTTAGATTTATGGCGTTTAACAGCGAGAAAGCTTCGATTGCTTTACGTTGTGCTTTGAGTGGCTCAAAAACCGACACCCTACCTCTTTTGGCACGCAAAGCCCATTCGGTTAAATGGGCATGTTTCTGAGGAAATTTACTCGTTCGTCTACAACGGAAGCGACTTTGTTTTCTGACGAGGAATCTGTCATGCTTTGATTTCTCGCTGCACGATTAACAGGTGGGTGGAAACGAGCCATGACGGTAAAAGGATATCGCTGACAGATGCTATTACGAAGATTAACTCTGGCTGCGATGAATATTTTTTTTTATTTATTTTTTTTTTTTTTTTTTTTATAACCGATACATGACAGTCAAACAAACTTGATACTAAGTGAGGTTTTCTGACACTGAGGGCTTCAAGTTGCAATTTAGATCTCGACTTCGTTTGTGATTCCAGAACGAACACTCCAGCCCGGAAGATTCGCAAAACCGCTTGGTCGTTTTCTTTTTGAAAAATTTAAGAATGTTTATTCACTATTTACGCTGAAAGCCAGTCTTCCAGCGAGTTTTATTTCCTTCCTTATCACTCAGTCGTGACTAAGATATTTACATGTATTGATGGTTCGGATGTTTATTGGGATATAAAAAAAAAATGAAACTGGTATAAATAAAGGTATCTTTTAAAGGATTTGTGATATAAGGAGATATATAAACGTGATGTAACATAAATACACAAAAGATATTTAGTGTCTGCATTCACCAAAACATGAATAAAAAATAAAATAAAAATAAAAATACAAAACAAAAAGACGTAACCTTTATTAGAATAAGTAAGAAAAAGGAAAAAAATAAAAATAAAAAAATAAAAAATAAAAAAATAAAAATATATATATATATATATTCTTTTATTGCATTACAGTTTTAAATTAATTTATTTTCATTGTTTAACGAAGTAAAAAATGGTACGTATAAATGAGCTGTTAGTATAGTATATTTCATTTTAAGGATTATATAAAACAGAAGATATTTAAGTTTATATTAACAAGCATATATAACAAACACATTATAATATTATGGATAATCAAAGAAAACAAATTACGAATCAAATTTTATGATAATCGTAATATTCTGTGGCTGATATCATATTTTTCTAATGTCACTAAAATTAGTAAACTAAACTAAACAAAAAACCCCAAACTATTAAAACTGCAAGGCAAAGCTAAATGCTAGAGTAACCGTTCTTTTCTACATAACTCTTCAGCCACATAGCTTCGCGCGTTTAAACTGCCATTGTAAATATTAGTCGTCTGCTTGCAAACTCTTTGCGTTTCGCTTCGGGTTAGACACTGCCCGAAAACGTTACGGACTGTGCTCAAGAATGCGCTGAATCCTAACTTGAAAAACATTTGGCGACATCCAAGTAGTCTCTAAGGTTCTCGAGAGTTCCAGGAAAAGACGTATGCCCTTCGGACTGTTGAAACAACCGTCAGATATGATATTTACGTAGTTGATCCGCTCAGGGCTGGTGAAGAACGCTCCTGATAGCACGATTACTCTCACACGAGCCCTGAAATCTCTCTCCGGGCGAAGCACGAATTACTGCCGTGTTGTCGGGTTGAGGAGAGGGTTCAATTCCTTCGATAATTATCTGTGTCCTCGGGGAAGTGTCAAACATCGCAGAGCAGACGATTGGGGAATCATTTATAATAACACTGGGAAAATTCGTCCAGTGTCAAGACTAATAATAATAATTTGAAAGAAAATGAACCAAAAAAAAAAAAAAAAAAAAAAACCTCCCAAAACAACAAACAAATTTTTTTAAAATAAAACAACAAAATTCATCCAAACACCTGTCTTGTTATTAAACTGCGAAATATTATTCATTTTAATAGTTATATTTAAATTTAAATTATATTACATACTTCAAAAATAGATTTCTTCTCACTATTTTTGTTCTTGTTATTTTCTTCTTCCCGTACGTTAAGGTTTCAAAATATTGATTTAGAATATCTATCTAGTATCTATCTCTGTTTCTGTCCTTTTCTCCTTTTGTCTGCCCATCTACCGATTTACCTTCTCTCTGACACACACATACAGACACCCACAGACATAGTCAGAGAGTTGTATAGCTTCGAACACAGACATTTGAAAAACAAAAGGAAATTGTGTTAAGACATAAGTAGTGTTATCACTGACTAATGAAGCTGTTTTTAAGGAAAAACAAAATGAAAAACCAATTGGAAAAATAAAAGAACTTTTGATATGTTCTCAATAACTTTAGCAATTTCACTGTACGTGACTAAAATAAGTAAGTAAGTATCTAAGAAAGAAAGTTAGACATTTATTGTTTGCCGAGAGAAAAAAAAAATTAATAAACAAACAAACAAGCGAATGAATGAATGAAAGAAAGAATAAATAAATTTATGAATAGATTTAAGAAAACACACACACACACACACACACACACACAAACTAATTAAAAAGTGATAATATAACAGAATAAACTAAAAAAAAACATTTAAGTCTGAATGTCAAACAAAAATAAAATTCTTATATATTAAATTCTTATCTGTTATGTAACAACAATCTCAACAACAACAACAACAAATAATAATAATAATAACAGTAATATTTCTTTTTCTACGTTGCAGACATTTTTGTATTTAACATATTTTCACTTTCGAGCCGCTTAACCCAAGAAACCATGTAAATTCCAATAACTGGAAAATTGATTCATTCTAGTGCAAAGCCTTAAGCGGGAACAAGTGTTCCTTGTAAGTTTTCATTGATATCGTTCTAACCTTTGAGGTTTTTTTTGTTTTATGGTGCCACGGTGATATAGCTCATTGCTGTTCTTGAAGGTTTTCAGTACCGTATTCGTTAACGAGTCTGCGTGTGATTTTGACCAATGAGAGGGGAGGAAACATAATCATCATGGACAATTAACCGGAAAGATGAACAAATCAATTAGGAAGACGAACCATCGCTAGAAAACAGAGAAAATCGGTTAGTTTGGAAATGCTAATAGCAATAACAGTCTTAGCAATAATTATATACTTTTACATTAAAGGTATGTGTAAAATGTAACTAGGCAAAAGGGTCTTTGAAAATACCAATACCTGTCTAATTAGTGATAATCCACGAGTTTGAAGTCTTCCGTTCAAATAAACATTGTAATTTTATATTCTTTTTAATCACAGTATATTTTGAATAGTTTTCATTCCACAGTTTTATAATAATTACGTACAGTCACAGATTACCAGAGCGCATTTTCAACCATAATTTACTAACTTCAGTTCTGAAGACTATTTCTATATGCTTTCCAGGTTAAACTTTTTAAATATATTTTTCAAGATATGCCATTGTATGTAAATAATTGGGAAAACACTAAAGGCATGCTGTTCTTTTAATATTATTTATTGTAATAGTGGGTGAAAATGGTGATACATCATTCTGGGTACTGCATTCTTGTGATGTCTGTTTCGCTTGCCCACTTCCAAAAGAACCTCTGCAAGAATGTGGGCTGAATGAAATATCTTTTGAAATATTAATTATCTGTCTTTTCAGTTGCGTTTTCTTCTTTATCACGACCAATAAGAATGTAGAAGTCAGAGGAGCTGAAAAATGTTTTTCTTAGTTTGTTGATGGAGTTTGTTTAAAAGACGGAGAAATGAATTGCATGGTATATCATTGGCAGATCCTCATCTGCGCCTTTCTGATAGATCCATAGCCACTGTTTTGTTAACGCTGACCTAGGCATGTTAAAAATAGTGTGTACCATTAGAATGGTAAAATGACCGATACAAAAGCTACCGTTCTATTTTTTTCCCATCCACCCTTGCATTCATCTAGACGTTGTTGTTTTTTGTTCGTTTTTTTTTTTTTTTTTTTTTTTATATCGAACCTTTCAAAACTTACATGTGAACCATATCAATCAATATTAAATAAAGGACGTTCTAAAATAGTTATTGTGGCTTTAAATGATTTCAGTTACTTTTAAATATGCGTTGTAAGTTAGACATGCAGTTCATTAAATAAACAGGTCTTCGAGTTTCTCAAACAACATGAAAAGAAAATCCATCACTAATGGAACTGGCGTCAAATCACTTTTCTTCAGTGTCTTTTATCGTAACTCAGCAGTAAATGGCGCCGTTTCTGTCACAGGAGATACTAACATTAGCTTTTATTTTCTTCATTTTTCATATATATATTTTCAAAATATTAAATTAAAAGTCAAACTATTTACAGTTTTGATGTTGCTGAAATCTAAAGTGCACGTTACTGTCATCTTTCGTACCAATGCATTAAAATCCAAAGTATTACAAATGTTAAAGAATTTGTATGTTATAATGTTCATATCACTCGGTAAACAATAACAGTATGAAAGGCTTATAATTTTCTCTTTTTTGTATTTTAACCATCCATTGTAAGTGTGACGTGCCTTACACAGATTCAGAAAAGATGACAATATTAGTGCCAGTTTTAATATATATATAAATATATCAGTTATGGTCAACTGACATCATGAATTGTTACCGAATATTTATTTAGCGTTATGCACAATTATTTGCAGAGTTATTTAATTATTACCGTTAGTAATGTCATGACCTCAGTTTTATTGTCGTGTTTCTGAAGAACCATTACAAGAATGTGGACTGAATGAAATGTCTTTTGAAACGTTAATTAATTGTCTTTTCACGGTTTTTTTTTCTTTATCAGTAAAATAACGCTTTGCATGACTGACAAGAAGGTGAAAATCTGGTGAGTACGAAACTGTTATTTCCTCACATCATGAATTATTAATCCTATTGGCAGCTATTCAACGTTATAAATTACTATCAGTATTTACTATCAATAGTTATAAAACGTCATTTAATAATATAGGGTCCATTACGTTAATGTAATGTAACACGTTCAAATTATCAGATATTGTTTAATGTTATAAATTCACATAGCGGTTTGAAGTAAATTTACGTTAGAAAGTATTATTGGATGGGAGTTGCTAGACGACTTATAAATGATTCAAGAGAAATTTTAATAATTAGTTATATGAAAGTTTTTAAGTTTTTATATTTCATGTTAAAGAAAAAACACCTTTAAATATAACATCAAAATTCATGGCTTTTAAAACAAAATACAGTATGTTTGGGTTTAGACTTGTATATTTTAAAGTAAAAAAAAAACCCAAACAACTTCTGTAAACCAGTGGTTCTTTCAGCTTCCGATGTTTTCTTTTCACTTGCTATTAAACCATATTTCAAGGCAAAAAAACATGAAAATCTAGTCTGTGGAATTCGGATTCCATTCCCGCTCGTTTTGACCCTAATTGAATATGAGATACGTAAAATTATTCTTGTACTAAAATACATACCTGTGGTGTAGCATTTCAGGGCTGCGCATTTCTCGTTTGCAGGAACGTACAACTTGGGGAAGTGATCATGACATTTTAATTAGTTACATAAGCAGTTCAGTAATATCTGTGCAACTATTCCTGTAATGAAATCGTAATCGTTTAGCTGCGTTCACCTGTCTTTCATGATTAGGATTTGGTTGCATAATAAATAATTAAAGAGAGAAAACAACTATTTCGTGTACAAGTCAGTTAACTCGACTCAGGGTGGAGTTCTAACTGTGTTGTACAGTCTATAAATTTTAATTATTTGTTGTTTTTGTAATTATTTGTTTTTAATGAAATTATGCATAATGCAGTGATTATTATTAGAATTCGGAACCGTGTGTGTGTGTGTGTGTTACTATTTATTATTATTGTTAATGCTGTTATTATTATTGTTACTGCTGTTGTTGTTATTGCTGATTTCGTTGTTATTATTAGTATTATTATAGTTGTTGTTGTTATTATTATTATTATTATTATTAACAATATTGTTGCTATTGTTGTTAGATATTTTCTAAAGCAGTGGGCAACAATTTTTGTTTTTTATAAATTACGTTTAAACACAGGGTTATACTAATATGTATAAGTCGATTAAAATCATTAATTCTTGTAGTATATTCATTTTTTAATATAGCTATCTATCTATCTATCTATCTATCTATCCATCTATCTATCTATCTATCTATTACACACTTACAATTTCCACGTGTTTTAAAGTAAGTGCTTAAAACAGCAATAACAACAATAAAAAAACCTAAAAACATTTTTAAAAATGCCATCCACAGTAACAACCACTTTAACCGCAATCATCATCACATTGACTGAACTGACTAATTTTTCATTCGAAATGCTTTCTCCGGAATGCTACAGCGCTAGCTAAACGCGTTAACGATCATCAGTAAAATATTACTTATGTTCTCAAACAAAATAATGACTTTCTCATTCGACTGGAAAGACATTACATAATTTTTATCAACCGAGAACATCCCGGGCTTCTTCAGCCATAAAACAAGATGCAGATCCACCGCACGCTTTTTCGAAATCGCTTTCGTAAGAAGAGTTACTTCCCCACTATGAAATTGCGGTTACGTCATAGTGTGCCGCTTCTCGTCATGACATGTCACACATTAGTGACAAATACTTTCCCCATTATCAGGCTGCTAATTCAGCTACCTAGTAATAAGCACATACTTGTCGGTTTCTATATATTTAGATGGTGTCTAATTGCAGATGTTTCCTTTTTGATTTTTTTTATCTCTCTCGCTTTTTTTTTTTTTTTTTTTTTCATTTGGCTGTATTTGGCCTCTTGTGGCGTGCTTTTGTGTTTGCATATATATATTATTTTTTTTCTAATACGATATTTAACATTTTCTAGTTTCTTTGGTTTGTGTTTATATATAACAAATGCACTAATATTTACATATTTGACGAATAATAATAATATAAAATCTATATATTTTCTTTCTTCTATGTAGAATATTTTTCTTTTTCAATTTTTACCTTTTTCGTTGGTTTTTTTAGTTTGTTTTTCACTTATTTTCCCCATTTCTTTATCTTTCCTTGTTTTTATTCTCATTTATTAGGAAATATTTGGTGATTTGTGTCACAAACTAATCTAATGCGACAGGAAAAGAAAAAATAAAAATAAAAAATCTCAAACCCACGCAAAGCGGAAATTGGTGTCATGCGCAGATAAGGTAAACAAATCCATAGTTACCTCCCTTCGATGTTTTCTCTAAGAATAAACCGACACAGCTGATGATCGTCTGCTGCAGAAAAATGAACGTCGACGGAATCTTGTAAAAACAAATATCTTCATCTAATCCAGAATAAAAAGAGCAAATTAACAATCATAATCATGGCATTTCCTCTTACACTGAACATATTTTCAAGGAATACGCATTCTAAAATTCTAGTATTTGTCTTTTTTCCCAATTCATTTGTTATATAAACAGTACCATCTTGGCACTGATACGCATCTTAAATGATCGCATATGAAACGAATTTAAAACCGAACCACCAACGAAGAACTACGCTATTTGGGAAAAATAATATCCTGAAGATAAGGCATTGTTAACTAATTTAACAATGGAGGTAAACAGATTTAAACAAATAACAAATAATTACTAAATGAATAAATGAAATAATGGTATATGTAATAATATAAAATAATACTAGCTATTTAACAGCATTAGAAAATATAAATAAATAAACAACAAATAAATAATAAATAAATGAAATACATATAATAGGCAGATGAATAAATGAAAAATGGAATATATAATATATAAATAATATTTACAATTTAACAGTATTAGAAACATAAATAAATAAATAAATATGATAACTAAAGTAGTATTAACAACACAAATATGGTGTTATATAAAATATTATTATTAATAATAATAATAATAATAATAATAATAATAATAATAATAATAATAATAACAATAACTCAATATTTTATTTTAATAAATAAAATAAACCAATCAGTTGATGAATCTAGTCTGAAAGGAACAAAAAAAAAAAAAAAAAAAAAAACAATAATGAAGAAGAAGAAGAAAAGAACAAAACAAAGCAATAAAGAAGAAAACGAAAAAGAGCTAGCAGAAGAAACACAGGCAAGAAAAAAAAAAAAAAAAGTTAAAAGAAAAGTGTTTTGGTTTTGACAGGTACTCTCGCACCATAACGCTGATGTGATTTCAGAACGAGGAAGTGACTACAGTTACGAAAGTCATTTAAACAGTCGTACTGTGCGTCTGTTTCGTGTTTTCTGGCTGAGGAATCTTGCTGTGTCTGCAATCATTACAGTCAATAAACTTCATTATTTATAAACATAAACGTCGTTGGAAAAATTTCCCTCTTGCAATAAACGTTTTAATGCCAAAACTCTCCTATATATATATATATATATATAAACATCAGCTTGTATTCATAACTGTATACACAGACATATTTACATACATGCATACATACACGCATACCTACATACACACATGCATACACACATAAATAGATACAAACATATACATACATACATATGTACATTCATACATACGTATGTACATGCGTATAAACATGTAAACAATTTCTTGCGTAGAAGATGACCTACTAAAATGAACAAACAAATAAATAAATAAGGAAGCATGCTGATCAGTATAAATAAATAAATAAATAAATAAATAAATAAATAAAGACGCTGATTAATAGAGAGATATATTTATTATCCATGGTAAGTAAGCTTAAGTGTACAACTTTTAGAAATTTAATCATTATAAAAAGCGAGCACGGATTCACGAGGTCGCTTTCATAGCGAGTTTGCGGTGCTTTGCGCTGAAGCACACGACCGCTACGTGTTCCCGTCGAGCACTTTACTCATTACCGCGGATACTCCGGAATTAAGAACTACTTTGTCCGGCCGCAGTAACACAGCGGTCACTCGCGTCCGTTAATTGATCTCGAGGTTAGGTCTGAAGTACGGACTGTTATCCCGTTATCGACACGCATCGAAAAAAAAAATCGAACCGGGGCCATATTCGGAACTTTTTCTTTAATTCCTGTGTTTACCTAACTCGATATAAACTGTGCAGCGACATAAACCGAAGCGGTCCGGACGACAGATGAGATGAGGTTTTTCACAAGATGTTTGAGGAAGAAAGTGCCCGTCAGACACATTAAAATAAAGAATATTACCTCGCTTTGCGTTGTTATATTGATTACAAGCGAATCCCGAGACTTAAGACACGGTCATAACGGTGTTTTCGCGTGTTATGATTTCCTATCGTCGATATTGGAAATTATTTCGTTTTGCTGTCGCTCGAGTAATCTTGATGTGATAATTCTTCGTGTAACTGACATAATTCTTCGCATGATTTGTATGTTTAGGTTGACTGTTCTAAACATTTTTGAAGATAACGTTAGTGATTTGAGATTTACATTCGTAATACACACCTACGTACAAATTTTAAATGCATGTTTTTTTTTTTGTATTTATCAAATACGCAAATATAATTTTTGAAATAGTTTTACATGACATTATTTCTAAATTAAAAAATATAAATAAATATAAATAAATATAATAATAATAATAATAATAATAATAATAATAATAATAATAATAATAATAATAATAAAATTAAATTAAATTAAAATAATGCTCCAATCTGAGCTGTTAATATTAAATCTGTTTCCAACACATTCAGACTCATGTACACACACATCCACAGTTACAAACACAGATACAAACACTTTCACCAACACTCAGAGGCATATACGCAGTCACACATCCGTTCTAGGACATGCATACAAACAACTTACCCCTAACGAACACACACATACAGATAAACACACGTTTACACAGATAAACACACGTTTACACACATAAACCTTCGCAAATACACTCTCACTCATTCACACACACACACCCACACACCCACCCACCCACCCACACACACACACACACACACACACACAGGTACCATTCTTTGCAACAAACTCTGTGACTTTCCGGTAACAATGTAATTATTTTTTTTATTACACCTAATGTTTTCACGAATTTTTATTCTCAAAAGAAAATAATAAAATGTTCATTTCCTATTTCATAACACTTCTAAGTTGCTACTGGATCTGGACTATAACAAACAGACAGAGATGGAAATAAAAAATAAAAATAAGAAAAACAAAAATTAAAACAATAAGAAAAATACAAATAAGAAAATAATTATAAAAAAAGCGCTGAAACTGTTGTTATTTACTAATTTTTATTTAATTTATTTCAAATATTTTAACAGCATTTTTATCTAATTGCAACCAAAATTTGTTTAAAATTTTAATTTAATTTTTTTTTTTTTTTTTTTTTTTTTAAATTTAATAATAAGGTTATTTTTAAATTAGAATTATTCTTTTTAAAACATACATTAACACCATTCAAAAATTAATAACACCCCAAGCAATACTTTTTTTTTGTTTAGTCTAGCGAACGACATACTGGGAACAATAAAATTCTGAAATATTTATATCGAAAAAAAAGAAAAAAAAAAAAAATGAAAAAGAAAATCAATGGAGAAATTAGTGCGAGGCACCCCGGGTTATGTTGAAATAATCAAATTATTTCGCTTCGTTCGATCCTATATTTTTCATTTAACACTTTTGTCTGGGATGCGGTATTATTAATGAAATAAAGACTTCTATAAAGTCAGTATCTTAGCTGATAATTAGATTAGCCTAGATTTTATTTTTTTTTTTTTTTTTTTTTTTTAACTCCCCTTTGTGTTTTTTAAACTATTGTATTGTTATAGTTGACCCTGACATAAATGTGTCGCCTTTTTCGGGGTGACCATGTTCTTAGTAGAGTTTTGAATGCGTAGTATTGCCGTATGTATGCATGTTAGTAAATTTTATCATCATCATCATCATCATCATCATCATCATTATTATTATCATTATTATTATTATTATTTTAATTATTATTATTATTGATTTTTTTTATCTGTATCAATCTATATCTGTCTGTCTGTCTGTCTGTCTGTCTGTTTATCTGTTTATCTATCTCTCTATATGCAAGTGGTACCGTGACATGCGAGTTTAATTCGAACCCGAACATTGACCGGACTCGTAACTCAAATTGCTCGTATATCAAATCAATTTTTCAAACTGAAATTAATTGAAATACCTAAAATCCACCCCATTGTTTTTAAACAAGAAAACTATATATATATAAATTACAAATATTGTATAAAAAAACAGAAAAAAGGTCCGCAGCTTAGAAATTATTTTAACACCTTTGGATGGAGTTATAGCCTTTATCCACTACTTCTGCTTCAGTATGGTACATATCGTAAAAATACTGCCTAGCCATGTTGACTACTACTATGTCGCTCGTGTTTTTCTATGATTTCATGCTTTAATTCAATGGGCATCATCCACTTCTTCTTCTGGGCACTTTCCTTTGCATTCACTTTCTTAGGATCCATGGAAATTTGGCACAGAACTACTGCACAGAAGACAAACACAAACAACAGATGCTTGCTTCCACGGCGAGGTAACCACGTGAAGCAAATATTGTTCATTACCATATTTAATGATTAAAGTAGCAATAAGACACGTTTAATAATAGCCGTCTCATTAGACGTGGTCTCCTGAATAATAATAATAATAATAATAATAATAATAATAATAATAATAATAATAATAATAATAATAATAAATAAATAAAAACAAACAAACAAAACAAACAAAAACAACACTGACTGTTTGTTGTTATATTTGTATTTAAATATTAAAACTTGAATTCGTTTACACTTGTGTGGATTTCGACATTTGTTTATACAGGTGGAAAAGACACCAAACGACGTCAGCATACACAATAAAGTATGACGTAATTTCCATTGTTTTAATCGCGCAGCGAGGAGGATGAAGCAGGTATTAAGCAAATTTATTTTCCGTTTCTTCTTTTTTGTTATTTATATATATATATATATATTTTTTTATTTAATTGTTTGTTTGTTTGTTTGGTTGGTTGGTTGTTCGGTTGGTTGGTTTTGTTATATTTGTATTTATTATTTATTATTATTTTTTATTATTATATATATATATATATTTTTGTGTGTGTGTGAAGAATGTATGTATTAGGGATGAAAAGCAAACTAATATAGCAAAAAAAAAAGAGAAGAATTAAATGAAACAGAAGATAACATACTATTCCTTATTGGAGAGAAAATAGTTAGGTACAAACAAACACACACACACACACACACACACACACACACACACACACACACACAAAATCAAAAAAAAAAAAAAAAAACCCACCCACCCAGAAACAAACAAAACAAAAAAAAAACAGTATTTGAGATTTTAGTTTTCTAGTCACATAAGAAACCCGTGTATTCGCGTAACGACATCATAAGGTGAGCAACTGCTTTGAGAGTGTTGTGTGAGAGAAATATATTTATATATTTTAACAGCAGAAATCCTCTTGTGAAACATTTTTTTATTATTATTATTATTATTATTATTCTCATTTAATTGGTTGCTATCCGGATTGTTTATTACCCACGTGACTAATAACATCTGACCCAGAGCAAAGAGCAGGAGCCATTGTCTAATCATCAGCTGAAGATTTACGACAGTAATTATGAAAAGTGACCGATTGTGTTAACGCATTTACTGTTTGACCTTTGATATTATAATTGCAGACAGATCATTATTTGTGCTTGATGGAAACATCAGCTCTCAGCAGATTCACTGTAGAAAGTAATGTTAATTTTTGTCTCTCTTTAACCTGACAGTTCGAGTCTTACCTTTTACTGACTTTTTTCTTGAGACATCATTTTTGTTCGTTCTTTTAATCTGAAATTGATTGAATATTCAGCTTTTAATAAAGAGCCATTGGTGATAAAATCTGTTTAAACACACACAAACAAACGCAATTACCCAGACGCACACATACGCACATACACACACACTATTGAATACAAATATACCAACGTACGTAAAAATGCTACCTACCTACCTACCTACCTACACACACTCACACACACACACACACACACACACACACACACACACACACACACACACACATATATATTTATATTTATATTTATATAAAAATAAAATAAAATAGATAAATAAATTATAATTTGCAATTTTATCTATGCTTCTTTTTTCTTTCATCAATACATTTTCTGTTGGGTTATTTCTTTTCAAAAATCTCTCTCTTTCTTTTTTTTCTCTTTAAAAAAAAAAAAATCACTTACTGGCTAGACGAGATGTAGGTCCTATAAACGGTTAAATTGTCACTGGTAATGGGTTTTGATCGCGAGAAGCAATAAAACAACTGAACTGGAATCAACGTCTTGTTTCCTAACATAGCAGCGATCGAATTTGTCTTTGATATGATCGGTATCGGTCGTGAATTTTTTATACAACTTTGGAAGAATTCATTAAATACGCCGATGAGTTGTACGGAGAAGATGAAACTAATACGGACGTAATTAGACAGTTTTATTTGTTTGATATACATTTTTTTTAGGTATTTATATTCATCATACATTCACAGTTGACATCCTCTTTCGACCATCAGCGTCATCATTTTGATTATCAGTTCCTTATCATGAATATTGTTTGTTAAGCTCATCATCTTCATTATTATTATTATTATTATTATTATTATTATTATTATTATTATTATTTATTTATTTATTTATTTATTTATTTATTTATTTATATACTTATTCTTTTTTTTTTCGTCTTTTTAATCATTGTTGGTATGATTGTATTTTTATATTTATTATGATCAGCATTGTCATCATACATACACACACACACACACACACATACATATATATATACACACACACATAAATACAAATATGTACATAGAGTGCAGTTATTACCATCTTCATCATCATTATCATAATCATCATAAAAATCGTTAAAATCCTACTACTTTAGTTTTTTACCTTCAGTAAATTATTATCATCATCATCATCATCATCGTCATTATAATTTTCTGCTTCATATTCATTATTTCACTGGTGGTCCTCGCTAATTTGCCAATAACTTATTTCTCTTGTACTTTTGCTTATTTTTATATATATATATATATATACTACTTTTTATTAATATTTAACGAGAAAACGAACTATAAGATTCTTATCTCTGCTATAAACATTTACTGGCAGTAATACGATGTGGTGGCTAGCGACAAAGCTTTCCGAGCCATGATGATTATTGTTTTACCACTTAAAACACTATCAAGTAACACACAGATTATCTTCCACATCCATGATTATAATTCTGGCTGAGGAGGTTGAAATATCATTAGCAGTTCAGACTAAATTAAGTATTCGAGGAGCAACATTATTGTGAAGTTAATTTTTCTGGCGCTAATGGATGATTTGAAAACAATGTGTGGTGTTCTCTAGCACGAGTTCAAATCTCGGGTCAAGACTAATTTCGTTTTGAATGAAAGAAACATACACACACACGCAAATTTAGAGAGAGAGAGAGAGAGAGAGAGAGAGAGAGAGAGAGAGAGAGAGAGAGAGAGAGAGAGAGAGAGAGAGAGAGATGGAGGGAGGGAGAGGGAGGGAGAGAGAGAGAGAGGGAGAGAGAAAGAGAGAGAGGGGGGAAGAAAGACAGAGAGGGTAGGGAAGGGAGGGAGAGGGAGGGAGGGAGACAGAGAGAGAGAGAGATACAAAAAAAACGTATAGGTAGAAACAGGAGCTAGATAGATAGATAGATACCTATCAAAAGATAAATATATATACAGATAGATGAGATAGAGATAATTAATTTAAGTGTTACTAAATATCGTAAAAAGAATAAATTAGTGTTTTTAATAATAATAATAATAATAATAATAATAATAATAATAATAATAATAATAATAACAATAACAATAATAATAATATATCGAAATAAAGCAGATGTTAAAAGACATAATGAAAATACAATGAACAAAAATATATAAACATGCAAGATGGATGCAGAACATATTATCCTTTGAAAGGCGAAAGGCCATACCCCTACAAAGACAGAAAGAACAGAGAACACATATACATCTGTTTCATAATACAAAACACAAAAACACGCAAAACCACATACAACGTAGCATAACCTATTAAATCGTGCGCGTGAGGTTTGTTAAATGCATTTCAAGCTATGTTCAACAAAATGCCATCAGTGTTTTTTAAAGAATAAAACAGCGGAAGAAAATGCCATTTTCTCAACAACAATTCGCGAAATGGTTTTACGATCTCTACACGCGGCGTGTTTATTTGGCCAGATAATGTAAACATCATTACACTAACACAAAAGAAAGAGAAAGATAGGTAAGTGAGAGAGATATATATATATATATATATTTTTTATTGTATTAGCCAAGAAATCAGTTTGGAGAATGAGAAAATCTACAAGAACAAAAAAAAAAAAAAAAAAAAAAAAAAAAAAAAAGAGTCTCTATGTTCTCGTTATACGCTTCAGTTGTAAATAAACCAGAGGTAAAGATGAAACCTACTGTTACAAATTTTTTTTTCGTACCCGTTACAAATATAACGACGTCCTTGGAGGGAGAGAAGCAAAAACGGCAAATTGTTTGCATGTGTTGTATGTCTCGGCTTTTGCACGTGTATTTGACTTCATCTTTTGCACGTGTATTTGGCTTCAACTTTTGCACCTGGATTTGTTACGCGTGCAAAGTGGAAACTATTCGCAGGCTTGGAACAGTTTAAGAAACAACTTGAAGAACGTAAATTTCCGATCTCGATACTGATGATTAATCAATAGCTGTACGAATTTTTCTGGAATCGATTTTATGTCATTGACAGTTAAAATTCAGAAAAAATTCTTCAGATATGAAAACTTGGGCTATAATAATAACAGTAGTGGTAGTAGTAGTAGTAGTTGTTGTTGTTGTTGTAGTATTAGTAGTAGGAGTAGTACGAGGTGTGTCAGTACACATGGGTCATTCTTTTTCTGTTAGCACTATGATATTTTTTTATATGCAATTTCCCCAAGCAGGAAAACATGATGATCATCGATAAACCATTGGAGCACTGTTGGAACAGTAAATTATGGATGACTGAACTGTTTTGAAACATTTATGTCTGTATAAGTATGGTTTCATAGGATTCAGAATGTTTATTTAGTTGTTGTTTTTTTTTCCTTAATTTTGAATGTATTGGAAGTTTAATAATTTATAGTAGAGAAAAATGAGAAAATTAAAACTGATTAAAATATACTAACAAACAAAATATAAATCGTAAATATATGCAGTCTCTGTTTTTGCGACGCCAGTCGGACGGACGTCATTAATATAATTTGATGATAAATAATAAAACAGGTTTTTTCGCTTTGATGTTGGTTAGCGAATGTTTGTAAACGTGGTTTTCTATGATGAAAATTTGCAATAAATATCAAATTTTGTAACCGATACCTAATCAATTAGTTTTACTACCATACCAATGTCTCGCTTCCACGTTTATAAATATTTACATTTGTCTATTACTTATTTATTCCTGCCAGCACCAGACAGCAAGTAATATTCAACAATGCCTTTAATCGGTCTCATAATTTATGCAATATAAAGGACATAAAATTCATTCTATCATGAAATTCGACAAAGCTTGTCGGGTTTCCGAAACGAAAACCTTTCTGAATAGAAACGGTCACGGAAAATATGAAATCGATTTCCTCGGTTATGGGTGAGTAATCGTAACGTAGGAAGCTCTAATATCCCGAACGTTAGAAACTCGCACGTTTTGCGGTGAAACAGATCTTCCAGAACTGACAACGGTGTTGAAATTTGTTAAATATCGTCACTCGCAGAAGAAAAAGGAAAGGAAAGATCACGCTGTCGTGATTACTGAACATCATCAATCATTTTAATTAACAAGCGGCGATAACCTCCATTTATCACGCGTTATTAAACGCACTCTCCAACAGACGCGAAGCTGAAGTTTTTAAGGGAACGGTTCCAGCAGGATTTACTAACGGGTGTGCGTGTGCGTGTGTGTGTGTATGTGTGTGCGTGAAGGGTGGGCGGGAAGAAAATCAATTTTTACATTTATTAAATAAGTGTCGAATAAATGATACCTGTCAGAAAAATTTAAAAAAAAAAAAAAAAAAAATATTAATTATAATAACACGTCAATTTGAATATATATATATATTTTTTTATAAGTGACAGATGAAGAAGAAGATGAAGAATATGATAATGACGATGATGATGGTGATGACTGTATCCCAAGATAGATGGATGATTTAAAGTGGTCTTATTTTTTGTTTTTCTGCTACATCCTTATCATTATCATTATCATCATCATCATCATCGTCATTATTATTATTATTATTGTTATTATTGTTCTTCTTGTTGTTGCTGCAGTGGAAACAGGCATAGCTATTCGTTGTTGGTAGATGAAATTTGATTTAGAAAGTATACATAAACTTACATTTCACCCTATCACAGATACTTTTTTTTTTTTTATCAAACTGTACAGCTTCTAATTTTATGTATACATTCGTAAGTATCTCTTGTTGTATAAACAACAGACAGAATGTGTTTATTTGCACGAACTCGGTCAATGAGTTAACATAAATATGAATTACCTCATGACAATTTCCAATTGTGTGCCAAGACGCAAACCTAATGTAATCAGGATCGAAAAGGATGATATTACTGTATTATTTATTTTAACTGATTAACTTAAATATTACCTAAGTTAAAGTTAAAATGATTTAATAATAATAATAAAAATAATAATAATAATAATAACAACAACAATAACAGTAACAACAAGAACAACAGCAAAACAATATATATATAATAGTTGACTTTTATGAAGATGATGATAACGATTTTGATGATGATGATGATGATAATTATTAACGAAGTTAGTGACAGTGATAATACTTTTTTTGAAACGGCTCAGGATCATACACAGCAATACAGTACATTAAATTATTGTGGAAGTATGATGTGTGACATTACTCTCGATCAACTCGTAAAAAATGTTTCTATCTGGCTTCAGTTTGTTTACGTGTTTCCTTTAAGGCCTGGAGCCATTGCGCTCTTATATACTTTTTTATTTTTAAAGTGTATATAAGCAAGAAGTGTCCCTAACGTCTTTAAATCCGGGAAGGCAAAATAGAGCCATTGGTAATCATGTCAGAATGTCCCAACGTAGTGTTTGCCCTGACAAGAAAATTGTATAAGCGGTCCAGGGCAGCAAAAAAGACGTCAAAAATGCATTAGAAATATTGGTAGAACATCTTAAAACATTTAGTTTTGTCGTCACATCCGACACCTTTGTGGAAAATGTTACTGCAAACGCCTTAAGCGGAATTACAAGCTGCACGTTAAGTGTCCGAGGGCTGTTTACGAGAAATTCAAACTGTCTCTTACTAGCGATTGCAATTATTAAGCTAAGAGTGAGACTCACACTTTAAACAGAATGAAAGACTCATTTTCTTTCCATCAGCGTGATGGAAATAACCACAATTATGGGAATTTGAGTGGCGACATTTGCTTCATTTCATCGTGTGTTCCTGCTCTTGGGGCAAAAAAAAGGTCTTTGCAACTAACACCGCTGAAAAGAAACTACATCTGAATAAAAAGCCATCAGGGCATTTGTCCCAAATCTAAAATATTTCCGATTAAGTTCGCTGCAAGACACAGAAAGAACAGGACATCTTTATGACAGCGGAATTACCATCGATCGCGTCTGATGCTGCTGCAAGTGGAATTTCGTTTTGCTTTGAGTTTGTCACGATGTGTTACTCAAATATTATGGTTTGCGTTGAGAAGCAAAGAACTCGAGATGCTACGAAAGATGCAAGGATGAGAAGAAGAAGAAAAAAGATCACCCGAGCGCACTGATTCACTTCAATTAACATTCTGGACAACATGTTGAAACAGTCTGGCCTCGTCCGATCATCTCTGATACAGTTTCAGAGCGAATCTTTGCTAACCACTTCGGACTCGAGATCGCTTTGTGCTATGTGAATCATGCCCAGACTATGTCCCGGGCTGATTTGTCAAAGGTTGCGGAATGTGTTTTCCCGTGATCTCTTGCTGCAAATACAAGAAGATTAGCCCATCATGCGAGGGCAGCGGGTTATCTCTCTTGATAGCAATAAAATAAATATAATAAATATAATTACTAATTACTTTATGGGATAGGGGTGGGTAAGGTTAGACTATTTTTTATTTAATTTATTTTTTATGTATTTTCTGTTAAGTGTTTCAAGGCATCGTGTGTTGTATGTACAAACCCCGTAAACTGCCGCTGACAAGACTCGAACGTATGTTCCACATTCCCCCGTGCGCCAAAGGTATTCGACGTTACCATTCGGCCATCAAGACAACATTGAGAATAAAATATTTTTCTACACCAAAATCTTAAGCTGAACATTATTTTAAATAAACAAATAAATAAGTAAATAAACAGCAACAACAACAACAACAATAACTAGAACAATAATAATAATAAGAACAAGAACAACAATAATAATAATAATAATAATAATAACAACAACAACAATAATATTAATAAACAGCAACTATCACTATAACAACAGACAACCACGACCATAACGACAGCACATCTAGATAACTCTGGACATCATCTAATAGAGTTACCCATCACTGACTGTATTTGTGTTATTGTAAACTGAGAAACAACAACAAACAACGCAAAACCAACACGTAGCGTGTTTTAAGCCTGGGTTGTTGACACACGCTCTCACTGCTTATGCATCACTTAGAAACCATTTTGATGTTTTGCCATTTTGTTTTCACGAAAGAAATAACCCACACACGTGCATTGTGTGTGAATCCAGGTATGCCATCTAATAATAGGCTGAACACAGGATTTTCATTACAGATGACGTTTATTGCAGAGACTGGCGCACATGATGCTGAAAGTAATTCTCCCGTAACATATCTCCAGTGACCGGAACACCAATAGGCTATGTCTGCAAATATTTAATTTTATTTTTAAAATTAATTTAATTTTTTTAATTTTTAATTTTAATTTTTAATTTTTTTTTATGATTGATTTTAAAATGAGGAATCCATACAGTTCATGTTGTATGTTTTTGTTTTTGTTTGTTTTTTAAAATTATTATTAGGAATGCTTGTTAGGATGAAATTTGAATACGTCGCTTATTTATCTTCGTCACCATCACCAGCAGCAGTAGCAGCAACGACAGCACTACAACGATCATCATCATTATTTATTTTATTATTATTTTTACTATTATTATTATTATTATTATTATTATTATTATTATTATTATTATTATTATTACTATTATTATTATTATTATTAAGTTAAATATATTTTATTAAAGTTTTGTTTACGGGGTATTTTCTTACATTATATTTTGATATACTTTAAATAAACAGTGACTCAGTACAAATAAAATTATATATATATATAAAATAAATAGTATGAATAGTAATATATAAGAACTGGGAAAAAACAAAGAAAAATAAAAACAAAGAAATAAACAAAAAATCAGAAACGAACTAACGGATATAATAATAAATAGATAATGTTTGACCAGCGCAATAAAATGAATCAGCAATGAATAAATAAATAAATAAATAAATAAATAAATAAATAAATAAATATAACAGGTCAAGAAAGAAAAACAAATAATAATAACGCACAAGGTACACAATAGCAACACTCAGAATATGAAGATATGCATAATGCAGACAGTTTTTCAGCGTCGTACATTTCAGACATTTAAGATGCACAAAACCAGCTGGCAGAATTTCTCACTGAATACCAAGGTTTATTGCAATGTCTTCTTGTGAATTCCACTTCTACATAATTTTCAAAATAGATACAAAACCTTCTCATATCCTGAACGCTGTAAGACAGATTTCTGTATATAACACATGTAAACAAACGTACATACATACATACACATAATAATACATACGTGCATACACATAATAATACATACGTGCATACATACATATGTACATAAACACATACATAGTTAACTGTTTTATCGCCCATATTAAAGTACATTTAGAATCACGTTCTTGTTTTTATATAAATGTTTTACTAGTTTTATTTTCATATTAACAATTTCACCACACATGCATAATTTAGCGCATATTCCTTCCTCAAAGCACAATCGGAATGTAATAAAGAACCATTTATTGCCCTATCTATCATGTAATCTCCGTGCGAAATCATTCAATTATGCAGCTTATCCCTGTTTATGTTTCTTAGTTAATTAACAGAACGCACGCACCACAGATTCTATTAGTTACTTATTACTACAAGCGACAACTCGGACCCGGCAAAACTTGTAAACAGACTCGCGAGTCCAGTTAAACATTAACTTGGCTTTATAGGATTACTGGAAATAATTACCCATGCAAGTTTTATCTGCTCTGTGTGTGTGTGTGTGTGTGTGTGTGTGTGTGTGTGTGTGTGTGTGTGTGTGTGTGTGTGTGTGTGTGTGTATACGATCAGCTGTTTGCAGCTTGGACAGGTCAGTTTTAAAAGGTGGCTTTGCTACGATTCCTATGATTAATGAGATTGTGTGTGTGTGTGTGTGTGTGTGTGTGTGTGTGTGTGTGTGTGTGTGTGTCTGTCTGAGTTTGTGGTTGTGTAGGTGTTTTTGTGTGTGTGTGTGTGTGTGTGTGTGTGTGTGTGTGTGTAGATGGCATTGTGTGTGTATGTCTGTTTTGCTGGTGTGTTTATCGAAAATTTTCTTTCGTTCTTTATCAACGAGCTTTTCAGACAATAATCAATCTGATTAAACCTACGAATATATATATATATATATATATATATATATATATATATATATATATATATATATAGAGAGAGAGAGAGAGAGAGAGAGAGAGAGAGAGAGAGACGTAACAGATAATATAGATTTTTTACCGCTTATAAATAATTTAAGTTTTAACTATTTTATCTCTTTTTAACGACGTTATTATTGCATGATTCAGTTTTATAGAAGAATAAACAGGAAAACATCAGAACGTATTTAGATCCTACACATTATGACTGATTTGTTTTGGGTTTATTTATGGCTCTTCGACTACAACTATCCAACAATTATACATCGTTTTGTCCGTATGTCTGCCTGCCTGTCGGTCTGTCTATTGATCTGTCTGCCTGTCTTACGTCTGTCTGTCTCTGCTCGGATCTGTTCTGTGTGTACGTATCTCAGATAATTATTTCAAACTCTTGAACGTAAAGGAAATATAGGCCAATCAGAAACCACATCAAAAAGGAAATTAACAAAATTCGTTTGATATTCTGGAGTTAATTCTAACACACCTTTAGCCCCACAGCTGTTGTTCTGAGTTGGATCAAATGTCAGGCCTAATCTAGGAGAAATAATTGCAGTTCAGAAATCATAATGAAAAAAATGCCTGTCCCGAGAAATCGAATATCAGCATGGTTCTGAAGTAAGACACACCAGATGGGAAACCTGGGCCATATTTGTATAAACACTTGTTCGTTTGTAAAGGGAAGCGACTGATGAAGCGTATCGCGCGAATTCCCAAGACAAGAAGATGTTTTATCTCAAGGCGAGGAATTTATTCCATCTCACCAACGTTCTCGAATGTTACGGGTGATTGATTGTTCTTGTTACCTGTGTAAACGTGGGTTTATTACTTACTTACTGCAAAACAGAAATATGTAAGCAACAGATTGAATCAGATATGTGGAAGCGAAACAGGACAACTTGAATCAGGGATACGAAAATAACAGGACAGCGTGAACCAGAGTGGAATAATGTAGCTGTCATAATAATTAACGTCTTCTCGCAGTTAGCTGATAGGTTCTGATGTTTCTTGTGTTTTTCTGTTAAATTCAAATGTGAGAGATTAAGAAAAACAGACAGATACAAACATACTACTTGCCTAAGATTTCTCTCTCAATCTCTCTCTCTCTCTCTCTCTCTCTCTCTCTCTCTCTCTCTCTCTCTCTCTCTCTCTCTCTCTCTCTCTCTCTCTCTCTCTCTCTCTCTCTCTCTCTCTCTCTCTCTCTCTCTCTCTCTCTCTCTCTCTCTCTCTCTATCTCTCTGTCTCTCTCTCTCTGTCTCTCTTTCTCTCTCTCTCTGTCTGTCTTTCTCTCTCTCTTTTCGCTTAGAGAATGGTCAAGAACGTTCTTAAGAGAAAAACTGATTAAACTGCAATAACAGAGAGACAGCCAGACAGAGAAGATAGGTAGATAGACAGATAAAAAGGATAAATAAATATAGTTAAATGGAGACAGACAGATAATTAGATAACAGATAGATAGGTAGACATGTAGACAGCAGAAAGAAATAACGAAATAAAGAAAGAATTAAAAATAAATAGATATATGAAGGTAAATCTTGCATTCTGAAGAAAACTAAATATTTGTGATTTTCACTGAAAGAAACAAAAAAAAAAAAATAAAATAAAATAAAATAAATTAACATTTGAAATAAAGCGACACAAAAAAATGAATGTTATCGTTTGTCAAATTAAAGTTGTTTAAGAAAATCCGAAGTTATCAAAGTCTTAAGATGCATTAGCCTTTAGAAACATTAAATATATTCTAGTAAAGGTATACGGTTTTGAATGTAATCCTATATTACGTCGATTGTTGTAGGTCTAGACAAAGGATTAACTGTAATGGACTACGTCGCAATTGTATCAGGTTCCAGTTACGTTAAAGTCTAAGTTTAAATGAATTTGTTCATTAATTTATTTAATTTAATTATTTTAATTTATCTTTAAAGTACGTGGAAGTAATTTTATAAAGTATTGTTATCATGCAGATTATTGTTGTTGCAGTTGCAAGATATCCGTGCTGTAGTTGGCTATTACTATGACAACAACGACGACGAATGCTACAAAATAATAGTGGTGATAGTGGCAGTAGTTGTAGTAGTAATAGAAGCAGTAATAGTAGTAGTAGTAGTAATGGTAGTAGTAGTAGTAGTAGTGGTAGTAGTAGTAGAAGTGTCATTAGTAATAATAATAATAAGGCCATTAATAATAGTAATAATAGAGGTAGTAGTAGTTGTTGTTGTAGTAGTAGTAATAATAGAAGTAGTAAAAGTAGTTTAAGTAATAATAATGATAACAGTAGTAATAATAATGCCACGGATGGTAGTAATGATAGTAATAGTATAAGTAGTACTAGCAATAATAGCAGTAGTAGTAGTATTTAATACTGTCATTAACATTAGTAATAATAGAAGTAAAGGTAGCATTAGAAGTAGTAATAATAATATCAATAATGTCCTTAACAGTAGTTATAGTAGTACTGGTGGCAGTATTACTGTCATTAATAGTAATTATAATAAATGTAGCAGTAGTAGTAGTAGTAGTTGTTGTTGTTGTTGTTGTAGTTGCTGTTGTAGTAATGTCATTAATAGTAGTAATAATGAAATTAGTATTAATATTAAAAACAGCAGTAGTAGTGATAGTAGCAGCAACATTAGCATTAGTAGTAATAGTAGTAGTAATAATTGTATTAATACAGTAGTAGTAGTAATAGCAGGAGTAATAGTTGAAGTAATACAACAGTATTGGTAATTATAACAGTTCGGAAACAACAACAACCCAAATATTTCGGAATCTAATGTGCAATATAATATCTCGAGAAAGAAAATAAAACGAAAAGAAATAGCAGTTAAAAGAAAAGGAAAGAAAACGAAAAAGAGGAAGAAGATGTAAAAAAAAATAAAAAAAAAAAAAAAAAAAAAGAAGAGGAAAAACAGAAAGCATGGTTAAAGAATAACAATAAAGAAAAAGAAGAAAGAGAATAATAAAAAACACAATTACTGGTATTAACTGTCTGTTAGTAATTAACTCACATGATATACAGCCCGCAATAAGCGAATTTTTATTTTCGCAAAATACTTTGGTTATAACGGAGACATTTTATTGTTGTGTGGGCAATGATTTGCCTGCTGCCACACCGTAACAATAACACCTTACAACTGTTACAACGGCTTGTTTTTTTTTTTTTGTATTTTTCTTACACAACCTTCATGTATTACATAAAGCTGCAACAGTGGTGGCCAGATCAACGACGTGCATACAACCAAATGCAAATCACCAATCGCGCAGTAATGCAGCACGTGTAAAGTCTTTGAAGTGGCGAGATTTTAGGAATCAATTACAATCATTACTCCCCGCAACAGCCGTTACTCCAGAAACCTTTAGAACTCAAAACAACCGTCAGCACGTAATATGCTAGTGCACAGAGCCATGTTGAAAACTCAAGAGACTGTTTTTTTTTCATTTTTTTCTTTTCTTTTTTTTTTTGCATGTTCTATTGTCAGGGAGTGTAAGTCTTCTTTTTTTTCTTCTTTTTTAATTTTTTTTTTTTTCATTTTTTTTGTTACCGCACGCCCTTGTTTTGTAAGTGAAGGAATCCCTGGCAGTGGCAAAACGCGAAATTTCTTTGATGCCTGTTTTGAATATTTCACGGTTTCGCTCGTAAAGTGAAAACAAACACGGAAATTCATTATATGAGCTTGCAAAATTCATCAAGCTAAAAGTTATAGCAGCAGTTGTTGAAGAGAAATCATTTCCCCAGCTAGCTGTTCGGCTATGCACAATTTCCGCTGCCATGCGGTACTGCCTCGTCTTTCTTTCTTTCTTTTTTTTTCTTGCCAGGACTCGAACTTCGATAAAGTCTGTTAAGTTCTGAACGAGATGTTCTAACTCATTTGATTGCTAATGAGCCCCAAGTAAAATCCAAATACCAGAGATGGACTCCAGAAAGAAGGGGCATAACATCTTTCTTTTTTTTCTTCTTTTTTTTGCGCTTTATTATTTTTTTTGTTGTATTCTTCTGAAATGAAAACGGCATTTTTTCGCGGATCGAAAGAAAGGGTACAACCTACCGAGTTTAAATTAAAACCACCGACTGAGATATTCAAAATAAAATCAATATTAATATTAAAAAAAATATATATATGGTGTGAAATAGAATATATGTTTTTTAATTAAATACTTATATTTGTATTCAGTGGTAATTCAAGAAAAGAAAATGATAACTTAAATGAAGAAACATTAAAATGACGAAAGGTTGAAAAGGATATTATTATTATTATTATTATTATTACTATTGTTGTTCTTCTTGTTGTTGTTTTTGTTGTTGTTGTTATTGTTGTTATTATTGTTATTATTATTACTTTATAAATTATACCGTTTTTTTAAAAATTGTCATTTGTTTAGAAGTGGAAATCTGTATAGAAAACATTTCAAGACTAGTATCTATTAACAAGTGTTATTGTGTAAAACGATACCGATATTTTTTCGAATTCTATTTCAAATACTGTTTTTGAGATCTGCTTAATAGATGTATACATATTCTCGAATTTTTTTTTTAAATCAGTCTGTAAACAGAAGACATTAACAAATAATTATATTTTTTATTGTTCATTTCATAATATTGTAGAAGCATGATATGCTTTACCTCCCTTTAAACGAAATGCTTTAGATTTATGTCAGATCAATTACGACTGGAATGGGAAATTGTCCAATGGGCACATGTCGATGATTGAAATTAAAGGATCAACTATTCACAAGCAAAAGAAGAAATAAAAAGAAATATTTTATAGCTTTAACAACACTGCGTGCCTGAAGAAGATGTATTTTAATCTTAACTGATGCAATTGAAATACTTTTTTGTATAATATAATAGCAATATGTGCATACAGACTTTTATCAATGACGACGTACTTCACTTCTCTATTACTTAAAATCTCCCATCGCTTTTTTACAGATCTTTGCCCCCTTTGTTATTTTAGTAAAACTATACAGTATATAAACAAAGCCATAAAACAGATGTGTCCCATGTCTACTCTAAAATTTCGGTCGGTGAAAACCTTATAATTTCCTGTTTTGTCATGATCTAGTTTGATGACAAGATATCGTCAACGCAATATTGAACACATCTGGTTGCAGCTGAATTGTTTCATCAGTTCAGAATGGACAACGCTGGATGAATAAGCAGCTCAGTGATTCTCAAAACGAAGAATGGAATTCAATACGTTCAATAATGTATACATCTGTTAGAATCTGATATACCTGATACGTGTGGGAAACTCAAATGATTACGTTTTATAATGGTTTTTTTTTTCTTTTCTTTTTTTCTTACAGGTCACAAATTCATACACACCCACACACACACTTTCTTTCTCTCTCTCTGCCTCCCATTGTCTTTGTTTTCTTGCGTCTTTGTCCGTTTTTCCGTTTGTCTGTCCCAGTCTTTTTTTCACTGACTGTATGTCTTTTTTGTTTTTCTCTTTTACTCTTTCTTTCACCTCTTTCTGTATATGTGTACATGTGTGTTTGTGTTTACGTATGTATGTATGAGTGTTTGTATGTATGTATGTATGAGTGTATGTAAGTATGTATGTATGTATGTATTTATGTGTGTATGTATGTATGTATGTATGAGTGTGTGTGTATGTATGTATGTATTTATGTATGTATGTATTTATGTGTATATGTATGTATGTATATATATATGTATGTATGTATGTATGTATGTATGAGTGTGTGTATGTATGCATTTGTGCTTCTGTAATTAAATGTAGTACATCTTCAGTAGTAATGACGTAATTTTATTTAATGTTACAGATGATATATTCTGTAAAGGAAGCGCATGCATAAGGAAATAATTTGTAATTATGTTTGAAATATGTACGTATTGGTTTTATTATTAATTTATTTGTTTATACTTTTAACATCAGAATATGTTTCTCTGTCATATTAAAGTAATTCCTATCAGTAAACGTTTCTATTTCTATAGCTAATCACAACTGAAAGTCATTAATTCAGATACAAGGACACAACACTGCTTTCGTATCAGATGTAGACAAATCAAATAATAACCTATCATACGGACATAAATAACACAATGCCATACACAGAATACTTGCAGCAACAAGAATGAAAAAAAAAAAAAAAAAGTAATATCACCTATTATGTATAATTATACTGGTCTTTGATATGTCCAGTTGTATTTGGGATAATTTCCTAAAGTTTACAGCGGGCTTTTAAGTTTCATAAAACACACCAACACCTTGATCTTTTTTTTTTCTTCTTCTTCAATCTTTTTTTTTTTTTTTTTTTTTTCTTCTTCTTCTTTTTATGACCACGAATAACAGAAGAAACCCTGAGGATCTGTTAAGACGATAATGAAGAAAATTAAACCCTGTACGCTTCCTTATTTTTCACACGGCGCACAGCTGAATCTGTTTAATTATTTCCGGTCTAACGGAGACATTTTAGGAGGGGGATAAATTATGATGAACACCGGACAGTATCCGCGAGGTGTCTGTCAATTTGTCTGTTTCGGTAACTCCAGTGTCAGCGGGTGTCCGCAGACAGGATCCGCCTCAGCCAGTTGTTGCTTCGAGGCGTCAGTTTACGAAGATTAACTGATCACCCGATTTAACCTCGCTAATTATCGGAAAGTAAATATTTAAAGAGTCCAGTGGAACAGAGGTAGACGCTGGCAGAGAGATTATGATGAATGATAAGATGATTTTTTTGTTTGTTTGTTTTTCTCTTTCTTGTTCTTAATGGTCAGAAAGAGAAACAGTCTTTGACAGAATGACGTAAAGAAGTTCGCCTTATTATTTTGATGTCGTTGATGATGATGATGGTAATAATACTAATAATACTAATAATAATAATTATGATGATGATGGTGATAATAAAAATGATACTGATTATGATAACAACAACAACAACAATAATAATGATGATAATAATAATAATAAAAAGATGATGATGATGATGATGATGGTGGTGATAACAATATAATATAATAAATAAGAAATCGAATATATTGAGAAACATAAATGATACATATTTAAATTAAGGTTATTATTAATTTGTAATCTATAATGGATATTCTTAAGGTTTAAGCTATTAAAATTATTTCCAGGAGAAATTTCAGTGTTAATGAAAATTTATTTTTCATTTTAATTTTTAAAAAGAAATCCTGCATTAAATAATGCAGAACATCACTGCTGGCACATCTAATTATTATTACTATTATTTTAAAAATAATCTTTAGAAGATCACACTTCTTTATGTCGACGTATCGCGTTTTAAATTTGCCATGAAAATATTGCCAGCTTATAACATTATTGTCTCTAAAATATTTATTGTCTCTGGTTTTAGTTACTTCTAGGTAACCATGGTATCAGGAAACCGCACTTAAACCTGAACACCTTGATCTATGAAA
Organism: Chrysomallon squamiferum; assembly: GCA_012295275.1. NCBI lineage: Eukaryota > Metazoa > Mollusca > Gastropoda > Neomphalida > Peltospiridae > Chrysomallon > Chrysomallon squamiferum. The sequence continues at coordinate 12,750,216 of CM022669.1, forward strand.
TGACACCACAATTGTCAGCACAAGGAAAAAAAAAAAAGAAAACAAACAAATAATATTTATAACTGAAAAAGAATAATAATAATAATAAAAAAAATAAAGAAACAGTTTAATAAAATTTAAAAAAAAACCAAACAAACACACACCAAAAAGACAACGGAAAAACAGAATGAAAAGAAAAAGAAACTAAAGAAAGAAATGAACAAATAATAATACAATGATAATTTCGTGACAGTCTGTTTTTATATCTTCTTTTTTATTAGAAATGTTTGATCGCCTGATTAAAAAAAAAAAAAAAAAAAAAAAACAACAACAACTCCCACCAAAAAAACAAAACAAAAAACAAACAAACAAAAGCCAAAAAACAACAGCAAGATGAAAAGATATTTATTTATGTATAGCATATTTTGAATTCTTTAAGGGTAAACTGTATTGATCAGAAATTTGTGTTCCTTTCAATTTTGTGACTTTAAAGTACTAATAAGAAAAAAAAAATATCCCCACAAAAAAAAAAAAAAAAAAAAAAAAAAAATAATAATAATAATAACAAAAAAACGAAACAAAAATCAAAATCATTTGTTTTCTTTTTTCGATGCCAACTTATTATTATTATTATTATTATTTATTTATTTTTTTTTTATTCTGCCTCAAAACTCACAGAGATTCTTTTTGGACAAAACGACGAAAATTTCCGCAGAGCGTAAAACATTTATATTTAAGAAAGTTAAAAGAGAAATCTCGTTTCGTTTTCTTATTCACTTTGTCACATTTGTGATCACGTCTAACGCACTCAGACAGTTGATCAAATATTCAGCTGGCGAAAAACTACCACACGAGAAAGATCATTTTTATAAAATAATAAGATTTCAACAGGAAACTTGTCTCTTTCACTTGCCACCTCATCCGTCACTTGTTTAATATCTGATAAAGCATAATGGATGTTGAAATTTTTTTTGTTTCTTTTTTTTTATAAATTATTGATAGAAAGTGTGTTTTACGGGATTTTATCTTTTTCATTATGTTTTTGTTTTCTTGATGAGTTGGAAAAGGAAGAGATACAGTTTCTTTCACTGAAGACGTAGTCGTGGTTGTGATAATAGACGCTGTTGTGGTTGTAACTATTGTACCTGAAGTTAGTAGTAGTAGAGGTAGTACTAATAGGAGTACTGGTAATGGTTGTAATGGTAAAAGTAGTTAGCAATAATTTGGCACCATAATTAATAACAGCAGCAGCAGCAACTGTCATACAAGCAGTTGTAGTAGTAGTAATAGTAATATTAATTTTTATTTTTATTTTTATTTTTTTATTTTATTTTTTACAGTAATTGCAGTAACTGATGTTAAAAATGGAGTTAATGATGCATGCGTAAACAAAAGAAAATAAATATGTTTGTTGAATTGGCTGATTTCTTTTGTTTTACTCCGCTTATTAATTAGTGAATTTCTAAATAAAACTGAGTGAAAATAATCGTAATTTTATTATCTTATAATATTTTAAGTACAGTTAGGCATCAAGCATCATGCCCATCACTGTTGATTTAAACTGTGTTGCATATGGCTGAATAAAATATTTCTCTTCTACACACACACACACACACACACACACACACACACACACATTCGTCCAGATCTTTTCCCTCTTTGTTATTTTATTTACACACACACACACACACACACACACTACACACACATACGTACATATCTTTTCCCTCTTTGTTATTTTATTTATACACACACACACAAATACTCACACACACGCACACATACTCACACACACACACAATGTCGTTCAGAAATAGAAAGGGATACATATGACAAAATATTATTCGTACGGCATACCTAACAGTGAGAAAAACCAATTAAAGATCGAGCCTGGATATTTAAAAACAAAACAAAACAAAACAAAGCTTAGTAACTGGATTCAGAATTAGTTTATAAAAACTTAATGACTTTGTACTTCTGCCATTAATTATCATGCGCTACCTTAAACTATCATGTTTAAAAATAATAATAATAATAAAATATATAAAAAAATTAATTAATTAATTAATTAAAAACAATAACAAAAAAAAATAAATAAATAAATAAAACAAATAAAATAAAGGCTTAGTTTTGAACTTTCATTACCTTTCAAAAAAAAAAAAAAATTATTCATTTTCTGTTACGCATATATTTTATTATTATAATTATTATTATTATTATTATTATTATTATTATTATTTTTATTTGTGTTGAGATTAAGATGATCCGAGATTAATTCGAGGAATACATGTGATGGTGGCTGTTTGTAATTGAAAAAGGAAGAGTATTTCTGTAAGTAATGATACAGAAATCACAGATCAAAGGGCCTGCAGGCGATGTTTGCATTATTACAAACACGATCAATGGCCACTGTGCTATGAGAATTCCAATATCTCTTGTTCTCTCGAGATAACTGTTGATAATGGCACTGTGAAGTC